>MU400720.1:1533-68057 GCA_022578965.1 Xylaria sp. FL1777 | reverse complement strand
ATTTTAATAGCATAATATTTATTTAAAATATTAATTGCTATAAACTATTTTGTTTAACTAATGTTTTTTTTTATAATTACTAATAAAATAAAGAACTATTTATTTGTAATAATAATTACGTTTAATAGTTAATAATTAATTATTATTTGCTATATTAGTTTTTTTTTTTTATTAATTAGTTATTTTTTATTTTTTATTTTAAGTATTAGTACTATAAGATATTTAGCAAATAACTAAGATTTTCTTAAGAATTCTTTTGCTAAATTTTTTTAAATATATTTTTATAAAGCGTTTGTTTTGTTTAAGCTTATATAGTATACTTAATAAAGCTTTAGTTAACATTTTTTCTTAATAAAGATATAATAATTTTATAAACTATATTTAGGAAGTTTTTTTTTTTCTTTTTTTTTGAATAGTTTATAAAATCTGTAATATACTTTTGGTATTTTGTTTAGAATTTTTTTTGCGATTTTTCTAATTTTTTTGCTTTATTTTTTATTTTCCTAATTAATAGTTTTTGTTTTTTATTAAATTAAAAAATTACTAATTTTTAGCTATAGTATTCCTAAAATAATGTTATAATTAAATATATTAGCAATATTTAATATAATTTGTTTTTTATGTTTTTATATAAATATATTAAAAAGTTTGGTTTTTTTAAATATGCAACTATTATTATAGCTAAAAGTGCTTTTATTAAATTTTTTAATTTTTTAGAATTTTTGCTTATATTTTTAAGAAATTTTATTTTGTTTTGCTACTTTAAGTAAAATTATATTAGCTTATGCTTTTAAATTAATTAAAGTGTTATATTTTTTTTTTTAATATATAAGTTTAACTTTAAATTAGTTTTGCTAGTTATTATATTAAACTTTACATAAAGCTTTAGTTTTTTTAGCTATTTGCTGCTTTTTTAATAAATGCTTATTTTGTTTTTTGATTTTTTTTTGTAAAATGTTTAAGTGTTTGTTTTTTTTAATACTTTAGATATTATTATATTTTGTTTTGTTTTTGCTTTTAGTTAAGCTTTAAATTATAGTTTTTAAGCTTTTTTGTTTTTAGCAATTATTTTTTAGTACAATTATACTTTAATTAGCTAATAATATTTATAGCAGTTATTTTTACATTTTTTTAAAATAATGTTATAAGTATAGTTAAAATTCTCTTTAAATGTTGCAAATCTTTGTAAATTTTTATAGTAAACTATAGTTATAACTAACTATTTTAATTTATAAAAGTTCTATATTTTTATTTTTGCAATTTGTTTAAAAAACTAATTATTCTTTAATTTATTAAGTAAGTATTAGTAGCAATAATATATTATATAGTAATTTTATAGTACTTTATTATGTTTTAAATCTTTTAAGCATAAAATATTATTATTGTTTTTTATTATAGTTTTGTTATAGTAGTAACTTTTAGCAATTAGTTAAATTATTAGTTTGTAATAAACTTGTTATATATTAATATAACAGGTTTGCTTTTGGGGTTTTGATTTGTAGGTAATAATAGGATTTTTAATGGTAGTTCGTTAAGGAGGTTTTTAAAATACTTTTACTACTATACATTAATAAAGGTTTTAAAAAATTAAAAGTAATAAATATATTAGTGCTTAGCAGTTATAAAGAAATTAATAGCTAAAAAACTAGAACTAAGTAAATAATTAAATATAAAAAGTGCATAATTATATAAACAAAAAAAAAGTAAAAAAAGTAGTAATTTTTTTTAAATTATTATAAGTTTAATAAGCATTAAATTATTGTAAGCTTAGTAAGCTTTAAATTACTATAAGCTTAATAAGCTTTAAATTACTGTAAGCTTAATAAGCTAAATAAATCGTTATATAACTTTAGCTTTAGCTAGCAAAAAAAGAAGTGCATAATATATATAAAAGCATTAAGCTACTTTAAAAGCTACCTTTATGCTAATTTTATAACATTATTCCTTTTTTTTTAAAATTGTTGTTTTAATAATTTTCCGTAAGTATTTTTTTTTTCTTTTTTTTTTATATGTTATAATGTTAAAGTGCATTAAAAAACTAACTGCTTATTTAAAACAAAGCAAAAACTTGTTTTTGCTTCTTTTATTAATTTTATTAGCTATAAAGTTATATTTTATTTTTGCTGTTTTAATTAGTTATTAACGTATAAAATAATAAATAATATATTTTATTGTTTTAAATGCATATATGCTAGTTGCTTTTGCAATAAATTAAAAGTTTTAATTAACTTAATTAATAATATAGTTTTTAAACACTATTGTTTTTAAAAAAAAAAAAAGCAAGCAAAGTAATAGCTATTTTTAGTTTAAGAAAAATTAAAACAAGCTTAAAATAGCTTTAACTTTATTTTAAGCAAGTTAGCTTAGCTTTATATATAAAAACGTTTTTTAAAAGCAAAAAGTATTAAAATAGTTTAGCAAAAGCTTTAATTTTTAAATAAACTAAACAAAATAAAGCGCATTAAAAAAAACAAAAAGCGCTAGTAAAAAAGCAAAAACAACAAAAAAAGCAAGCTAAAGCAACGCAAGCTGCTTTATTTAAGTTTAATTAAAATTCTTTAAGCGTTTGCCTTAAAGTTGACTTTTTTTTTCTAGTTTTAAGCAGTTAAAGTATTAGCAGTAAAACTAATTTATAACTACTTTAGCAGTTTTTAGGTATTTTTTAAGTTTTTAAATGTTATTAGCATATAAGTATTCTTTTTATTTAATAAAATACTCTAAGTTATTATTGTTTTAACAAAAATCTAGTATATTTTTAACTTTATAAATGTTTTAATTTGATTTTATTTTTAGTTGTGTTTTAATAAATGTTTTAATAAGTACTAATTTTAGTAAAAAAATATAAAAAATAAAGTAAATTTATATATTTTTTAGTAATAATAGTTTATAGTTAATAAATAAAATATCTTTTTTAATTTTAAAAAAACTAAGTTTTTTAAATTTTAATTTATTGCTTAGTTGTTTTGTTTTAATTTAAGGAATATTAATGTTTGCATTTTGTTTTTGTTATAGCAAGTAAACTTTGTTTTCTTTTTTAAAGGTTAATCCTTTAATTCGTTTTTTGTTATAGTATACTAATATTTATTGTTATAAAAATTAAAGGCATAGTTATAGTTTAGCTTATAACGTTTTAATTTTTGTTATAATAGTTTTTGCTTAAAGTACTATAGTTAAAATAACAAATGCTTTTATTAATGTTTTTTTTTGTTTTTTAATAGTTATTTGCTATTTATAAATAGCTTTATGCAAAAATATATTTATATTTTTGTTTATTAATATATTATATAAAATTTATATTATTAGTAATAGTTTTATTTAATTGTTTTATTAATAGTTAATATAACTTTATAAATATTGTTTTAATATTTAGTTTAGTTTTTTTGTTTGTTTATTTGTTTATAAATAATAAGCAGTTAAAAACTTTAGTTTAATACTAATAAGTTTAAAAAAACTAGTTTTAAACTTAAAAATAAATAATTTATTTTAGTTTAAAACAATTCTTTTTAATAGCTTATGCTTATTTAAATATTAGCATATAAAAGCATATATAAGTTGTTTAATTATTGCATTTTTTTTAAACAGTAAAAAATAAGCATATTTAGTAAATCTATTAATAATAACTTATATTTTATTATATTATACTTTTATAACTAAATTAATTAATAGAAATAATGCTATAATAAAATCTTAAGCAATAATATGTTATGCTTATTTAAATATTTATATAAGTTATAGTAGTTTATAAAGCTTATATTAAGCTGCTTTAGCTTTATTATAAATATTGCACTTTTTTATAATAAATTTAACTATGTTTTATAGTTTTAAAAAATTATACTTTTTTTATAATTATTTAACTATTTTTGTTGTTTTTTAGTGTTTATATAATAAATATTTATAAAATTTTTTAATAAACTTATTTTATAAAAATTTTAGTAAGTAAACCTTATATTTATATATTAGCTTGTTATTTTTTAATTTTTTATGTTTTTATAGTTATATTAACTTCTTTAAATTATAAGCTTATTATAGCTATATATTTATGAAGTTTTTAAGTATAACTTTAATTTTTAAGCTTTTATTTCTTTAAAAATATAATACTTAAATGTTTTTTTTTAGAACTTTAAATCCTTTTTGATTTTGTTAACTAAATATATTTGCTTAAATGTTTTTTTTTTCTTAATGTAATATATTTTAAAGTTAAACTTAAAAAAAAAAACTATTTAATTTTTATGTTATTTAGTAATTTTTTATATAATTATAAATTTTGTTAAGTTTTAATAATTTAAATAAATTTTAATTAGCTTTATAGTTTTTATAAAAAACAGTTTTTACTTTTTAAGTGCTATAATAATTGCAAGCAGTTTTTTGTTATATATAAAGTATTATAATGCTACGTTTTATAGTGCTTTAAAATAATAAGCTACTAAGTGCTATTTTTTGTTGTTTTTTAGTTATTTTAAAACTTCTGTAATTATACTATTTAAAGCATTTATTTTTAGCTTTTTTTTTTTTTGTAAATTAAGTAGTTTAACTATAAAATTAAAAGTAACTTTTAGTTTTAGTTCTTTAAAAGCTTTTTAAGCTTCTTTTAAAATTAAAAAAGATTTTCTTTTATATTTTTTTTTTGTATACTTTATAAAATAAAATGCTATTTTTCTAAAGTTTTAAATTAACATTTAAACATAGTTTAAAAATCTTAATGCTTATTATATATTTATAATAGTAGCTAAATCAAATATTTTTTAGTTTTATATTATGTTAATTTTTAACTATTAAATCTATATTTGTTTTAAAGTAATTATAAATTTTAAAAAGTTAATTTTTTATATATGCTATATATACTTTTTTATGTTAAGTTATAATTTTGCTTGTTTAAGTGTTTTTAATACTTAAGTTATATATTTTTTATATTTTTTTAATGTTTTAAAATAAATTAGAATATTATTTAAGTAAATAAACATAAACTTATTTAAAAACTTCTATAAAATTATTATTATTATATATTAAAAGCTAGCTAGTATATTTTATAGTTTTTATAGCATAATTATATATTTATATAGTTTATATACTGTTTATATAATAGTTTTTTATTTTTTTTTTTTAGCTATTTTAATAGCATAATATTTATTTAAAATATTAACTACTATAAACTATTTTGTTTAGCTAATGTTTTGTTTTATAGTTACTAATAAAATAAAAAAATATTTATTTGCAATAATAATTACGTTTAATAGTTAATAGTTAATTATTACTTGTTATACTAGTTTTTCTTTTTTATTAATTAGTTGTTTTTTATTTTTTATTTTAAGTACTAATACTGTAAAGTATTTAATAAATAACTAAAATTTTCTTAAAAACTTTTTTGCTAGATTTTTTTAAATATATTTTTATAAAGCATTTATTTTGTTTAAGCTTATGTAGTATACTTAATAAAGCTTTAGTTAACATTTTTTCTTAATAAAAATGTAATAATTTTATAGGCTATATTTAAGAAGTTTTTTTTTTTTTTTTTTTTTAAATAGTTTGTAAAATTTATAATATACCTTTAGTATTTTATTTAGAATTGTTTTTGCGATTTTTCTAATTTTCTTGCTTTGTTTTTTACTTTTTTAATTAATAGTTTTTGCTTTTTATTAGATTAAAAAATTGCTAGTTTTTAGCTATAATATTTCTAAAATAATATTATAATTAAATATATTAATAATATTTAATATAATTTGTTTTTTGTATTTTTATATAAATATATTAAAAGGTTTAGTTTTTTTAAGTATATAACTGTTATTATAGCTAGAAGTGCTTTTATTAAATCTTTTAATCTTTTAAGATTTTTATTTGTATTTTTAAGAAATTTTATTTTGTTTTACTACTTTAAATAAAATTATATTAGCTTATGTTTTTAAGTTAATTAAAGTTTTATACTTTTTTTTTTAATATATAAGTTTAACTTTAAATTAGTTTTACTAGTTATTGCATTAAACTTTACGTAAAGCTTTAGTTTTTTTAGCTATTTGTTGCTTTTTTAGTAAGTACTTATTTTGTTTTTTGATTTTTTTTTATAAAATGTTTAAGTGTTTATTTTATTCTGCATTTTAAATATTATTATGCTTTATTTTGTTTTTGCTTTTAATTAAGCTTTAAATTATAGTTTTTAAGCTTTTTTGCTTTTAGCAACTATTTCTTAATATAATTATGCTTTAATTAGCTAATAATATTTATAGCAGTTATTTTTATATTTTTTTAAAATAATATTATAAGTATAATTAAAATTCTTTTTAAATGTTATAAATTTTCGTAAATCTTTATAATAAACTATAGTTATAATTAACTATTTTAATTTATAAAAGTTCTATATTCTTGTTTTTATAATTTGTTTAAAAAACTAATTATTCTTTAGTTTATTAAGTAAATATTAATAGTAATAATATATTATATAGCAATTTTATAATATTTTATTATGTTTTAAATTTTTTAAGCGTAAAATATTATTATTATTTTTTATTATAGTTTTATTATAGTAATAACTCTTAGCAATTAGTTAAATTGCTAGTTTTAGTTTTTAAAACATATTAGTTTTTGCGCTAACTATTAGTACTTTTTTGTTTTATTATATTTAAAGTAGTTTAAGCTATAAAAATACTTCATTTATTTTTATTAGTTTTTTTTTTATAGTGTTTTTTATAGTTTTTAATTTTATTTGTTTTTGCTTTAAAGTTTTATAAGTTTTGTTTTTTTAAGTTTATTTAGCAACTAAATGTTTTAGTAATTTATAATTAGTTTAATAACTATATTATTTATAATTATAGTTTTGTTTTTTTAAACATAACTTTTTTTTAAGCTATATTTTAAGCTTTAATAATTTAAAGTTTTTATAGTTTTATAAGTTTGCTAACTACGTTAACTTATTACTTTTTATTATTTATTATTTTTAGTTAAACTATTTTTTTAAGTTATATATTAAATAACTTTAATTGTTTATATAATAAATATATTTTTTTATAATTTGTTTTAATAACTGCAAAGCTTTTAAATAATATTTATATGCTTGTTTATTTTAACTTATATAAATAAAACATTTAGATTTATTTAGTGTAGCACTTTTATTTTAACTTAAAATAGCAATTTTATACTTTTGCTTTAAAAACATATTTTTTAAATCGCTTTGTTATTTTTTATTGTTTTAAACTTTTATAATTTATACTTTTTTCTTAGGTTAAAAAGTCTTTTTTTTTTATAGCTTTTCTTTTTGTTTTTTTTTTTAAATTAGCATTATTTTTAAAAGTGTTTTTTTTTTCTATAGTTATAACATTTAACTTTAAATATATTTTAAAATTATTATTTTTAAACTTTACTAATTTGCTTAAATTTCTGTTTAATACTTTTTTAAATATTTTTTTTTTGTTTTTTTTAGTTTTTTTAGTTTTAAAGTACTAATTAAATAATTATTGATTAATTATAATAGCTATATTAATATATATATTAATTTTTACTAGTTTATTTATTTTATATAGTTTGTTTTAAATTTAAGTTTTAAATTTATTATAAAATAAATAAAATAATATAAGCTTAAGTAATTTTAAAATTACTATTAATTGTTTAAATTTTATAGTATAATTTGCTGCTATTTTTGTTTATTTTAAGCAATAAAGTGCTTTTTTTATGTGTTTTACTTTTTAAGTGTTTTTAAATAATGCTTTTATTTAATTTTTAAACTTAACGTAGTTTTTAAAAATTTTTTTTGTTTTTAGCTTAAAATTAGTTAACTTATTAGCTTTTAAAAATTTTTTTAAAATAAATTAAAACTATTTTAATACTTTTTTTAACAAAAATTATAAAATAGTTATTATTTTTTAGTTTTTTTTTATAATAATAATAAAATATTATTTTAAATAAAGTTTAACATAAATTAAAAAAGCTTTTATATTTATAAATTTATTATAAAGTTTTAAAGCAATAAGTTTAAAACTTTTAATGTTTAATATTTTTAATATTATAAATAATCTTAATAATAAAAGCAATAATAATAATAAAAAATTAAGTTTTTTATTTTAAGTTATTATTTTAAATATAATAATAATAAAAATAAATATTAAGTTTACTAATAATAATATTAATATTAGTTATAATATAATTATTTATTTAAAGCTTTAATTTATTATTATAATAATAATTATTATTGCTGCTTTAATTATTATAGCTAATATTTATGCTAGTTTAAAAGTTATAACGTTTAATATTTAAGCTATTTTTTAAATTAAAATAATTAGTTTGTTTTATAGCGTTAGCATTAATATTAGTTTTTTTTTATTATTGCTATTTAACTTTTTTTTTTTTATTATTGCTTTTTTTTTAATAAAAATAGCTAATAAAAATATTAAAGTTTATTATTTTAATATATTACTAGTTTTAAAAGTTTTTAAAATTTTTAAACTTAATTTTTAATTTTTTATTTTTAGTAATATAACTTAAATTTAGTTTTATTAGTTATTAAATAAAATTTATTTATGTAATGCTATTTAGCATTTTTATATTTTAAATATTTTTTTAATATATTTTTAAAAGTTTATTTTATAAATTGTTTATTATTTAATTTTTTATATTAATATTTGTTTTTATATATTAAATTTTATTAATTAAAAAGCTATTAAAATATAACAAACTTATTATATATTAATATAACAAGTTTACTTTTAAAGTTTTAATTTATAAATAACAATAAAATTTTTAATAATAGTTTATTAAAGAAGTTTTTAAAGTATTTTTATTATTATGCATTAATAAAAGTTTTAAAAAATTAAAAATAATAAATATATTAATACTTAGCAGTTATAAAAAATTAATAACTAAAAAATTAAAACTAAATAAATAATTAAATATAAAAAATATATAATTATATAAACAAAAAAAAAATAAAAAAAGTAATAACTTTTTTTAAATTATTATAAGTTTAATAAACATTAAATTATTATAAGCTTAATAAGCTTTAAATTATTATAAGCTTAGTAAGCTTTAAATTATTATAAGCTTAGTAAGCTAAATAAATTATTACGTAACTTTAGCTTTAGCTAGCAAAAAAAAAAGTGCATAGCATATATAAAAGCATTAAGCTGCTTTAAAGGCCACTTTTGTGCTAATTTTATAACAAAAAGCTAAAAATGCATAATAAAAAATCTATAAAGCTATTATTATTATGTTAATTATTTAAGCTTTTAATTAAAAGCTTTTATTTATAATAAATATTAATTTAAGCATATATTATATTAAAGCATGTTTAATGTAGCTATATTTTTATAAAATAATTATATTTTTATATTTAATAGCATACTTTTTAAAAAAGCTTAAAACATATTAATTATATTACTTAATGCAAAAAAAAAAGTTATTAGCTATAATGTTAATACTTTAATATTAGCAGCATTAAATAAAAAGCAAAAAAGTTATTATTTATATAAATTATAAGTTTTTTATAATAATAAAAACAAAAATAAAACAACTAATAAAAATAATATGTTTTTTAAATATTATTAAATATTTTAGCATAAAAATTATATATAAAACAAGCAAATTAAACATTTTAATAAACTAACTATTAAAACTACTAGTTATATTAGTTTTTTTATTAATAAAAGTTAAAACTAATATAAAATTATTACTAAAAGCTAAAATATAGCTAATAATATTATTATAATATTTTAATATTATAAATTTATAAGCTATTTTTAAGAATTTTTGTTTTAAAACTAAATTATTATATAATATAAGTTTAAAGTAAATAAAATAACATTTTATTAAAAAAAATAGCATGCTATTTAAGCTAATTAACTATAAATAAGCTTTAAAAAACTTTTTATACTTAATTAATATAATATTTTAAGCTATAATGCTTTTAAAAATGCTTAAAGTATTAAAATTGCTATAAAACGCAAAAAACGTATATATTAACTTAAAGCATACTATTATTAAAAGCTTAATTTAAAAGCTAAATAAATATTTTTAGCACTTAAAAGCTATATTTATTGCTTAATAAATTATTGCTAAATATAGTTAATACTAGCTAATAAAACTATTATTAAATAAACTTTTAAATTTATAACTTATTATATTACTTTTATTATTTATGCATTAAGCTATAAACTATATATTTATAGCTAATTTTAAGCTATTAATATATATTAAATATATTATTATATAAATTAAAGCAAAAATAATGCTTAATGTTAGTTTTAAAGCAATAAAACTGCTAATTTAATAAATTAATAAAATGTTTAGTTTTTTTAAAAAATAAATAAGCAATAATACAAGCATATTTATAAATAAAAAAGCAATTAATTAGCATAAATTAAATAGTTTTATTATAAAGTTAATTATACTTAAAAAACTTAAAAATAATAATAAAGTTAAAAAAGCTAATAGTAATATTAAGCAAATTATGCTATATAAAAGTTTAATTTATTGTTATTTTAATTTTTAGACTTTATTAAAAATAGCTATTTATATATATAATTAAACTTTAAAGCTTAATAATTATAATAGCTATTTTTTACTATTTAAAACATAGCTATTAAATTAATAACTAGTTATAAAAATTATTAACTATGTTAAAAATTTAAACAAAAAAAAAAAAGTTAAATTTTAATAATATTTAATATAAAACTATAAAGCATTATTAATATATAATTACTTTAGTAATTTAAAAGCATTAAAAAATTAAATTTAAGCTTATTTATAAAAAAAAAAAAACTTAATTAAAACTTATAAAACTAGTAATTAAGTTTTATATATTAAATAGTAAGCTAATAAGTTTAAACTATATTATAATAGCTTATAAGCTATTATAAGTTATTATTATAGCAATATATATAAACTATAAAGCTTTAAAAAAATAATATTACTTAATAAATATAACAATAATAATTTATTTTTAGCTTATAGCAAAAATAACTACTTAATAAAAAGTTTATAATATATTAGCAAATATATATTAAAAAAAAATAAACAAAAATTAAAAGTATTAATAATATAAATATTAAAAAGCATTTATAAATAGTTTTATTTTTATAAATAGCTAAAATAGCTATTTAATAAAAAAAATAATTATAGCTTTTAAGCAATATAAGCTATAATATATATTATATAATAGTTATTATATAAAAACTTAAGAAGTATAAACTAGTTTTACTTAAATTAGTAGTATTTATACATAGTTTTTTAGTACTGTACTTAGGAAATGTTTTTCCTTTAACATCTACTTTTTTAAGTACAGACCTAACCTTACGTAGTAATTATAAGGTTCTGGGCCAGTATTCAGAAGGCATAACGGTAGGTAGGTACCTACCTTACTTAGGTACTGTTTTTAGACTGGCATGTGTTGCTACATCCTATGTACCGGTACGTGTATGTGTTGCCCGGGACTGTGGATTCCTAGCATAAATAAACCTACATTTTTTAGTAGCAGTCGCATTAATTGCAATAAAGATACCTCTCTTTACCTTACTGGCCAAAACCTCTTACGCCATATCCATTCTACCTTATCATGCTCCCAAATTGACACTCTTGCATTGATCCCAATTTTTTTTTTTGGTGTACTACCCGTCCGGCCACCTATCTAGGGAGAGTCACGAAATATTCTGGCCACATGCTCTTCTCTTGAGCTATAGGTCGGTCCCAACGTCGCACCTCTATTGCCGTCGTCTTTCGTGTATTTGAATTGGTAGTCTCCGACCCGGTGAAGCACAAGTTGTAAAGAGTTGCGAGATTTGTGTTCTGATCATCCACCACGCCAACTATTACGATCGTTTTTCTCCGAAGATGGCGGCTCTTGGAGATGACTTGTTGCGTGTTGTGAATCAGCTTCAAGACTTGGTTTTCAATACCATCGGCTCGGATTCCCTAGACCTTCCGCAAATTGTATGTCATGCACTCTCAAGACTACATCGCCCGTCACATAGCTTCTCCTACGATCAATTGTTCTATGCTCACAGTTCTCAACTGCCACTAGGTTGTCGTCGGATCTCAGTCGGCCGGCAAATCATCGGTGCTCGAAAATATCGTTGGCAGAGACTTTCTTCCGAGAGGAAGTGGCATAGTGACCCGACGCCCCCTGATTCTACAACTGATCAACGTCGAGGAGGATGAAGGCGAACCGGATGTAAACGCTGCCTACAGGAATCCTACGCAGGCGCGCCGTTCTGAATGGGCCGAGTTTCATCATATTCCCAGTCGTCGCTTCACCGATTTCGCTGATGTAAAGCGCGAAATTGAGAATGAGACGTCTCGAGTCGCTGGCTCTAATAAGGGCATCAACAGACAGCCCATCAACCTTAAAGTCTACTCACCACATGTTTTGAATCTAACTTTGGTTGATCTCCCAGGTCTTACAAAGGTGCGTCTGCGCTCTCCCACTCTTCGGTTTTGCATAAAGCTGTAGTAACTAACTGCTACGAATCTTAGGTTCCTATCGGTGACCAGCCAGCAGACATCGAAAAGCAGACGCGAACATTGATCTCCGAGTATATTGCGAAGCCAAACAGCATTATTCTGGCTGTTTCACCAGCGAACGTCGACATCGTCAACTCAGAAGCCTTGAAGCTTGCCAGACACGTGGATCCCCTAGGCCGCAGAACCATTGGAGTACTCACGAAGGTAGACCTTATGGACCATGGAACAAACGCCCTTGATATTCTGTCCGGCAGAGTCTATCCGCTGAAACTGGGGTTTGTAGGGGTGGTTAATCGGTCACAGCAAGACATCCAGGGAAACCGACCAATGGAAGATGCACTCAAAGCAGAATCAGAGTTCTTCCGTCACCACCCGGCATACCGAAATATTGCGGCACGATGCGGGACTCAATTCCTAGCTAAAGCACTAAACCAAACGCTCATGGCTCATATACGGGAGCGTCTTCCAGATATAAAAGCCCGACTTAATACTCTGATGGGACAGACGCAACAAGAACTCGCGAGCTATGGAGATATGCACTTCAGTGGAAAAGAGCACCGCGGGTCCATGATCCTACAACTGATGACACGCTTCGCTACCTCATTCATCTCGTCTATTGATGGAACCTCAACCGAGATTTCAACTAAAGAGCTGTCCGGAGGTGCTCGGATTTACTACATCTTCAACTCGGTTTTTGGTAGTTCTTTAGAATCGATTGATCCTACTTCTAATCTTTCTGCTCTGGATATTAGGACTGCTATCCGCAACTCTACCGGTCCCCGCCCTAGTTTGTTTGTTCCCGAAATGGCATTTGATCTGCTTGTGAAACCTCAGATCAAGCTGCTAGAAATGCCAAGTCAGCGTTGCGTCGAGCTTGTGTATGAGGAACTTATTAAAATTTGCCATACCTGCGGCTCGACGGAGCTGTCGCGGTATCCAAGACTTCAGGCCAAACTTATTGAGGTCGTGTCGGATTTACTAAGAGAAAGATTAGGCCCTGCGTCGTCTTACGTAGAATCTCTCATATCCATCCAACGTGCTTATATAAACACAAACCATCCAAACTTTTTAGGGGCCGCTGCCGCTATGAGTCATGTTGTTGGCGCTAAGCAGGAACGTGAGCGGAAGAAGCTCATTCAGGAAGAGAGGGATAGACGAGAGAAGAGACGGCTTAAAGAATTGGGTGCGAATGGTACCGACACTCCGGAAGAGGAGGAAGAAGGGACTCACGAGAAGATTGAACCATCTCACATTCGGAAACATCTACAAAAGGGCTCCCGGAGTATGTCACCTGCTGTTTCTGTTCGAGAGAACGGGGCTGGAGGTATTGTGGCAACCATGAATGGCGTACGACCAAGCTCGCCCAGCCTATTCAACTCCCAATCGGCTGGAAATACTCGAGACTCATTTCTAACGTACTTCTTTGGCAAGGATGGTGCAAACCAAACATCAGGAGCTGGCCTCCCCTCGCCGCTCCCCCGTCACGTTAGCCAAGGGTCGGAACCAACATTCAGCCAAAGTATTCGACGTGGAGAAGACAAACTCTCGTACAGACCTAGCCCTCCTCTGATCCATGAGGAAGAGAGCCCTAAGGCTAGTGGGTTTGGTTTAATTTCACAATTGGTAAGGCGCCCATCCATTCTAA
The DNA here is from genome assembly GCA_022578965.1 of Xylaria sp. FL1777. Classification (NCBI taxonomy): domain Eukaryota; kingdom Fungi; phylum Ascomycota; class Sordariomycetes; order Xylariales; family Xylariaceae; genus Xylaria; species Xylaria sp. FL1777. The sequence goes on along the minus strand of MU400720.1, from coordinate 53,977 downwards.
AGCACACATACTTGCTCTAACATATAACTACAGGGTGACAACATGGAACCAGCTCTAACCGACCGAGAAGCTATGGAAACGGAGCTCATTCGTGCGCTTATATCATCTTACTTCAATATTGTCCGCGAAACAATCGCAGACCAAGTTCCCAAGGCTGTTATGCATCTCCTTGTAAACCACTGTAAGGATGTTGTACAGAATCGACTCGTGAGTGACTTATACAAAGAGAGTCTATTTGAAGAATTGCTATACGAAGACGATGGTGTCAAGAAGGAGCGTGAAAAGTGCGAGAAGCTACTGCAGACATACAGGGAGGCTGCTAAGATCATTGGCGAGGTTATATAGAGATGAGAACTGGTTGTTACTCGCCTTCGACCTCTAGCTTCGGGGGAGAAGGGAAAGGGGCTTATTGTATTGGCTACTTACTACTAGCGTCTGCTACCAACAGCTTGTAATGTCTATCTGACTGTATAAAAAATAGACGGGCCAGATGGAGCGGGTTGCCGCCTAGAGGAGTGGATTTGTAAAGGGGAGTATCAGATATCTGTACATTTAGACTTCCTATCGTGTACTAACGGACAACCCACCCACAATCACAATATCATTTCTCACAGCATATGTGTCATGCAATGGGTTTTTACATAATGAGCAGCGGTGCTATTGTATTCTGCTATCTAGTATACCGAAACAAGAAATGAGACAGCAGGGTCTTCCATGTCTGAAACGCTTTACATCACATTCAACTAGAGGGTAAGATTTGTGGGGTATCGTCTACGTCTGCTCGCATCATTCTAGACGTCCGTCTTCTGAAGCTTGCTTGCCAAGTCATCGACCTCTTGGTCCTTGAGCTGGACCGTGGGTTCCTCTTGGGCCTCTTCTGCGTCCTTGATGAGTTTCTCGGCCCGCTCTTCCGTGGTTATCTCTTCCTCCTCTTCCTCTTCATCTGAATCTAAATCCTCGAGGTCATCAAGGCTATCCACGCCCCAAGCATCCTCATCCACAACATCGCCTGCATGTTTCTCCTTGCGCTCCTCCAGGAGCTCCTGCAGAGCTATAATCGATGCATCGTCCTCGGCAAATTTGTTGCCATTCAACTCGATTCTCCGTAATGCGGGTAGCGCACTCTGAGCCGCAATCGACAGACCCTTGATAGCCGCTGTGGTGATATCGTTGTATTGGAGACGGAGCGTCTCAAGCTTCTGGTTTTTACCCTTGGACAATGCCCCCGCAAGCAAGATTCCACCTTTGGCACTAAGAAGCGAGTCGCCAATGCCGAGTTCGAGGATATTAGCCCAGAGTGGGACGACTTTAGCAAGAGCTCTAGCACCCACGATGGTGAAAGTATTGTCCTGCAAATCCAGAATCTCCAAATTACTGGCGTGATTCAGGCCCTCACTCAGCAGCAATGAGATGCCTTCTTGTCGAATACCGTTCTGGACCATCTTGATCTCTTTAATCTTGTTGTGTAGGCGGAAAGTCTCAGCCCATGCCAGCATGCTTCCATTCTCTAGGCGATTACGGCCGCAAATTACTGTCTCTAGATAGGGGACATCCTGCCCGGCCTTTCTAGCCTCTTCCTTTCGCGCGTGAAGTTTGGTGAGAGCATTCGCGATGTTGATGCCAGCATGGGGACCTAAGCCGTTGTTGTTAAGGTATAAGTGCTGCAGCGGAACGTGGCTCTCCAAGAACGCAATCAAGGGATCCTGTGTGTTGAGGCCGAACGCGTTATCGTTCAGGTTGATCGTTCGGAGGTTGGGAAGGTTTAGGATCGAGGTAAGCAGGTAAGAAAGCGCTTCGGGGATTTCATTCAACAGGCGTCCTGTGAATATGTCGGCAAGGTTGGCAATCTAGAGGGGCAAGAAAGTTAGAGTCAGGGAATGAGAAGGCTGATGTTGTGCTCTGAGAGAGAAGAGTGTGTAACACAAATTAGAACGCGAAGGACACGCGATCAACCTACCTTAAGCGTCTTCTTCGTAGCCAAGACTTCGCCGAGCAGCTTGCAAGCACCTATGCCGAGGGTGTTTCCGAGGACGCGCACTTCCTCGACATCTTGCATGTCTCGCAGGGGACCGATGTGCGCCTCCAAATCTTCCGCGGTGTCGAGCTTCAGGCCCTTCCCCTCGAGGGAAAAGACCTTAGGGTCCGCGGCCATTTTGCGACTTCTAGCTAAAGGAAAGCGATGCTGAATCTAGCGCAGATGCAACTTGCAGTACTAACTGCAAGATGAGACGCGAATAGGCGAACTAATAGGAATATCTAGAACACAATATAAACAGTAAACCGCGTAGATGTTTACCTAGCGCTTCAAGGCTAAAAAACGGAGGGGGGATGTAGGTTTAGAATGTTCTATAAGTTCCATTGTAGTGGGGGAGGGGCATTACTTATGCCAGCATGATAACCGTACCCACCTGCAGCCTACCTAAGGGATAGGTGGGTAATGTACCTTGTATCACTCCTTGCATCTGAGGTAAGGGACCTCCAAAAGTTCCCTATCTTCCTTCAATCTCTCCATGTAATAAACCTTGTTTTGCTTCATGATGTCCGCCCATATCCGATCCGACTGGTAGAGTGTTGAACTCCTTTGTCTCTCAGTGCAAACAGCCTCAAAGTGTTTGCGCATTTCCTCGCCAGCATTTTTGATTAGGTAGTTCTCTCTTCCATCTTCAAGTGTTTATTTTCCCTCGTGGTGAATGTTCCTTATTCAGTGAATCGGCCAAGTAAATTTAATATTTGCTTGGCCTTCACCCGCCTCTGTCCTCCTTCCTTCCTTTCCCGCAGGCTTATTGCGGAGTTTTCATTAAACCACGCTCTATTTAAGAGCGTGATTCAACTCTCCGAAATGCCTCGAAGGGGAAAGCAGGAAACACCGTAGTTCTTCAAGCCGACCAGTCTGTTTCTGGTTCCTCCTTGACTGACTCTCATCCTCTATATATTTGGCGATCCTCATCATCGTTATCTGTTCCTTCCCGGGCCCTCCAAAAGCTACACGCTCTTGGTACTTGACCTAACCACAGCATCTAACCACTCTCATTACTTTTATTCCCTGTATTTGCCATACTCTCAGTATGGGTAAACCACAGCAAGACTCTCCCGGTCAGGTACTGAGGACCACGCCGCAGCCTGGCTCTCGCGTCCTTCAGTCCTCTGATGGAGATGACGAGATTGCTTTTGAGGCTAGTAGTGTTGTGTCCGACTCACCATCAAGTTCTGATCTCGGACTCATCGACAACCAAGACCATTCTAAGGATAACATACACGGTACTCGTTCAGTCCCCGAACGCCACACCAACCAGCCGCGCCCGTCGCTCAACAAGTGTGTAAGAGCACGGACAGAGCTTAACACCAAGAAGCGAAAGTCGCCTACGCTCAGCATATCTGTCCCGGACAAAAAGGCTAGACTTGATGAAGGCACGAGTCACCTTTCCCGGCGCTCAGGCAGTTGGCAGTTCCCTGCTGAAATATGGCAACACATTTTCGTTCTTCTCCCACCCAAAATGCTTGGTAGACTATTGTCTGTCAATAAATGTTTCAATTCTTTTCTCGACCCATCATCTAACTATTCCTGCGATGCTCCACAACCTGTTCTCACTGGTTCTCTCTCAAACTTGACGCCAGAAGTTATCTGGCAACGTTCGAGAAGACGTTTCTGGCCAACCATGCCTACTCCCCTACGAGACCATACTGAGCTCCAAATGTGGCGACTTGCTTGTCAGGTCGGATGTCAGTTTTGTGGCAGGACCGGCCTACATCTAACAAATGGCGAGTATAAACACACTGGCCCTCGACCTATCTGGCCCTTTGCTTTGAGAAGCTGTGAGGCATGTCTCGTAGGCAGGACTACTAAAGTATGTGTTTCTCCATCCTATCTAAATGGCTCGTCTGACTGTTGACAAGGAAGTTGACTTGTTACTCTCATCTTCCGTACCTTCATGTCTCATTCCAGCTCTGCCTTTCATTTTCATGAACGATAAGATGGAAATCATACCATCAGCCAAGCTCCAGGCTGGTCAAGCACCTTTGGAATCGCCTGTCACTAAATTTTTCCTATCAAATAACGTAGCGGCTATCCATGAAGAATTCAACTTGGTCGGAGCAATGGGAAAAGCAACAGCCGAAGAGTGGCTCAAGGGACTTGAGGGACGTGGGAAAGAGCATCTCACTGATTCACTGCGGTGGGAGAAATTTGAGATGTCTGGTGGAATTATCCGGATGCGACAACGCCTGTCTTCTGACAATACACAGCCCAATAACGAACTCGATGAAGCAATAAAAGAACCGATACCTTCAACAGCAGTTCCCCCTGCTACTTCAACGCCACCCTTTATCTCATCTCGTAAGTAATGTTGGTAAACCGAGCCCAGTTAGAAGCTAAGTTTCATTATAGGGGAGAGTTCGTGTGCCAGGTCAATTCAAGAATATCAAGAATCCTTACAGGTCAATATTTCACGCAGCAAGACGCGCGAAGAGGCCGAGGAAATGAAAGCTGCTCGTCGAGCAGAGATTGAAAGGAGAGCTACGAAACTAGAACCACCGCTAGCAGCTAACGTCTTGGCCCTCATCCCTTCCTTCCAGGCAGCAATACAAATCACAACGCCCTTAGATGATACGGCCTGGAGTTTACTGAAACCCCGATTGATAGCTCAACGGGGAGATATAGACCAGGAACAGCACCAAAAACAAGAATCACCTGCCCATTCACTGGCCAATCCCAAACAATCGGAGGATGCACAGACTCTACGTAGACATACTCTCGAAGTCAAACAGAAAGCCAATAAAACTTGGGATGGTAAGTAATGTCCTTTGTTCTGGACTTGTGCTAATGATCGTGATTTTCATAACCTTGTTCATTCGTGTTCTACTTCAAAACAAAGCTTCTTGAGAAATCTTGCGCATATAACAGTACTAATAACCGATCGTGTAGATGCTCAGGCTCCCCTCCGAGCGCAATTATCGGTGCTAGCCGACCAATTTATTCGTAACAGCTGGGGAAATGGGCGTAAGGTTAACAAAGAATCTAGCCCAAAATTTGCTGTCGATGTACTCTTATACGTACGAAGGCGTTTCTATGCTGAAATTGAGAAAGACGGTAAGCACATTCATACTTCGATTGCCCCCTTATGGGCCCACTAGACCTTTATCTAGTATCTTCACTATGTGTGAATTATTTTTGCCCCAACTTGGATTTTATACTGAACAGGACAGATACTGCTACTCGCGCTGCTGGCAAAGAACCTCCCTGCGAAGCACCAGATGGGCCCTTTACACGGAAGCTTACGCTTGAAAACATGAAGTGGCTGTTTGACGTCAAGGTTAAGCCATTCACTGAACCATATATGAAAGAGCTGTTTTACTGTCGTTGCTGTGTGTCAAGTAACAAGCTATACGGATTCGAAGCAGTTGTGCAGCATTATGCCGCTAAACACACAAGCTGCCTAAGTCTCGGTAGTGTTGTGGTTTATTGGCGAGCAGAGTGGCCCGAGGAACCCCCTTGTAAGTGCTTTTCACTCTCCTTACCTCCAACTAAAATTCAAATATTCTTAAAGAGATCTCATAATTATAAATTTGATCCTATCTATTTGGGTGCGCACAATTCTGATTCCGATATCTCTAGTTGACCCTGAACGGCACATGCTGGTGAACCAGCTGGCAGATCTTCCTAAGCACCAGCAAAATAGGGCATTGAGGGCCATACCAATAACGCCTCATGGACAGCCTCTCCATCAGGAGGGGATGACGCCACATTATGGGCAGCCTATGCCGACTATTCAGTATCATGGGGTTCCTATACAACCTCTACACGGGCAAATGCATCCATATATACCTCCATCGCAGGATTATGATCATTCCTTTCAAGGTCAAGCACTTCAGGACCATAGTAATCTACTTCCGAACGGAACTATCTACCAGGAACCTCCAGGAATCTACCATGGTGGGGGCTTGTACGGAAGTAATGTGGATGTCCACCAAAGTCTCAGCCATATTCCTCACAAAACTTACACGGCACCGGAGTTACAATACTCATACCATATTCAATCTCCCGATGCACACTACGAAAAATTGGACTCTATCGCACGAAATTCGAGGGAATTGTGGTTTTCCCTCTCTCCATTGAAAGGGCTTTCTGGGCATATTAGGATTTTCGTGGTGATTTATCACGTATGCGCCCGTTTCCGAGCACAATTCTCAGAGGAGCCACCCTTAAGTTTATTCATGGACGGCCTATCTAACAACAAGGAAATGCGTCCTATTCGCAGTATCAATGGTCTTCAGTGTAAAGCCTGTTGTCTTGGGCTAGGGACCACAGCAACTACAGACCGAGACAGGGAATCATACTCTCTGCCGCAGCTAGTCAAACACTTTTACCAGTGGCACATCGAGCAACAACATACTCTTGCTGCGCCGGTGCTCGATTGGTCAACTGATATGATACACCTACCGGACCTCCGTATCTTATCCAACTTGGATAGTCTGACGAATATAGATAATCGGAAGCTCGCTCTTATTAACGGCGCCCTTCCAGAGGCCACTTCGAGTTCTTCACAATCACGTGCTGGCCCTGGTCGCATTGATCCTCTACTTCTCGATCGCAAGATCTCCGACCTCCGACACAATTCTTCCCCTGTCTATGTCTCAAATAAACGAGCGCTCGTTCAGCAGCCACATATTCAGAACAAGAAGATTTTTTCACAAACAATTAACGGCGACCTCGTAACGCGTAATGTAGGTGAGGTTATGCCGGAAGCAAACCAGCCAAGTCCATACTTGGCGGGACTTGATAATTCGGGGGTTAGAAGCAAACCTTCAATATCAAAGACTGGCCACCAGCCTATCAAGAAAGTACCCGCAGATACCACGGCCACCTCTAATACGGATTCAACTATCGAAAATCCATCGGTCGAGCGGCCGTCGCACACTGCTGAAAATGATGGTGATGACGATGACGATGACGATGATTTTGATTTGTTAGCTGGTTTGGAATCACAATTGGATCGGCAGGCTTCATCGATTCGTCCTGAGAATACGTTGGGACGAGACAGTTAAGCAGGTCTTCATTTGCGCTGCCACTATCTGCTCCCTGTCCGTTTTCTTTGTTATAATTAACTTGCCACCTGAGACGCTATTTATGGCTTAAGGGACGAGAGACCAACCTCTACTTATTTTTGAGCTGAAACCTATAAATTACAATAGGGCAGCTAGTCTAGGTTCGTACTATTAACTAGTGGTTAATGGTAGATCCTATGACACAAAATAAGCGTTGACGATCCAACGGAGTCCTTGGCTCCAGTCCTCAACTCGGATTCAACGACGCAGTTTGTGTCCACTTTGGTCGTCCTTGTTGCGTAACTGGTCCGTTTCTTCAGAGACGCATTCTAAGGATGAGGTTTACTCTAAACTCATCGACCCCCTATGAACAGACGGTCTGGGCCGTCTGACTATTCCTATCATGAATGAAACAAGCATGGTAATCTCGTTTTTCTTTACCATACACATTGCATGTACCAGGGGAATCATAGATATTTTCATGCGTCGTTTTTCGGCGGTTAGTTTTATACCACTGTCTCGGGTGATGCTTGCCATTGTTAGCAGTCCTTATAGATTCGTGGTTAGATACTTCTAACTGCATCGCTATAAATATTACTATGAATATATGCTTTATTTTTCAATTACAAGAAGCCTTGGAGTTAATTCCTGAACCTACCCTCAGGCTATATCGACGATTTATTTGTCGTAAATAAGCAACCTATGTATAACGCTATCGCGGTCTATTTTCTCCAGGATTCATGAGTGCTATACTATAACTATAACATACTTAAGTAGATCCTACCCTTTGTAGAAGTTTCCCATCTCCCTTTTGCTAACCTTCTAGGAGGATTGTGCTGAGAGGCGGAGACTTTGTTTACTATGGATTACAATAAAGGTAACGTTGAATTGGATTCCTGGAGAGTTCGTTTACGAATTGTGTAATGTAGTTACAATGTTAGAGAATACCAATTCAGAGAGCATGGACTTCTTTCTAGTTTACAGTAGCTTGAAAACTGCTTTAGAAAGCACTTGGGGATCGGTTCGCCCAGATGAAAATGGCCAAGAGGTATATTTCGAGTATAAACTGTTCTACTATAGCTACGCCTTCCAAATAACGACTCTACCATCTACACCACTTGCTGTATAATGTATTAGCCTGTGTAATGAATTTACTGCTGATGGCAGGTTCTAATGAAAAACTTACTGCTAAATTTACGAACGGATCCATTGCTCCCTTCGTAGACACGGAGTGTTGTGATTGTGTTCTGATGAACCGTCTTTAACTGGGTGTCATCTTTGACTTTGCCCTTCAGGTCCATCTGCTTGAACATGTTCAATGCGGACTCTTCTCGGGCTTCGCCGAGGCCAGGTCTCCCTTTGGCCTCTAAAGTGCCAGTTAGTTGCCATCCTGACGGGCCGCCCTGAAATCGGAAAGCTTCGCAGTCGTATCCGGCCGCGATGATCTCATCCTCGCCGTTCCAAACCATGCTCATGAACGGCAGCAACTGAGTGCTCACACTGACGACAGCTCGAGGTGGTTGTTCAGGGGCCGAGGGGTAAACTACGGTGATGCTGCTGTCGTGAGCGGCAAAGGCGAGGGCATTTCCACTCGGCGAGAAAGCCACCGAGTGTATCCAGCCTGCCGAGTTATTCAAATACTCGCCGCAGACAGTATTGAAAGGTAGACGTTCACCCCAAGGGCTGGGCTCGGGACGGGCGTCCACGCCCTTGATGAAGGCCGAGAACACTCTAGCATGCGCATCGGTCGAGCCGGCGGCGAGAAGAACCGAGTTCGGATGCCAATTGACGGTGGTGATGGTGCTGCGGATAGGCTTCTTCAAGTGCTTCGAAACCCACCAGTCATTTTCCTCTTCGAAGTAGCAGATGGCGATGACGCGGTCACCAGAGCCCACGGCAAATTTGGTCTCGGAGGGCGACCAGCGGACAAAGGTAGCAGCTCGCGCAATGCGAAGGAGGACGAGGGTGGGCTTGTATCCAGTTGGAGAGGGTTCCCAGACAAGGGCGTTTCGGTCTACGTGTATATGTAGCGATGGTTAGACACGATTGCGCCGTTATATGACAGGATGGAGGAGGGGATGAAGAGGGCGAGCAGTCAGATAGATACCTTGAGAGCATGTGACGATACGGCCACTTTGCGGGGCAATGTCGACGCCGGTGACGGTCTTGTCATGACCGTTTAATTCATCCTTGAGCTTGAAAGTGTTGCCTGTTTTCCCGTAGAGCTCGACACTGGTGTCCTTGGCCACAGCCAGAGTCTGGCGGTCGGCCGAGAAGGAATGGTCGGCAATGGGCCGGTGGAAAAGGTGGTGTACCTCAGGCGACGCCATTTTGAGTAGAGCTAGGAGAGGAGACGGGTGGTAGGAGTAGCTCTCTACTACCACAGCGGGCGGGTTTGACAATGCCTCTTGGAAATAGGTAACTGAAGATAGATAGTTGAAGACAAGAGGGAGAGAGGTCCACTGCACCTACCTACTACTAGGTATGTTGGTGACGTGCTGCCTTAGGTATAGGTATCTTGAGGTGGGGTCTATGAATCGATACCATGGGTGGGTGGGTCTCGGCCCCCGCATAGGTACTTAGTGTACCTCTTAGCGCAACCAATTCATTTGAACAAACCTTCACCTATGTTCTCGACGCTGTCTCCTGAAATTAATAAATATAGGTCGGCTCCCTGACAACGAATCCCATCACAATCCTCAATTCTGGCTGGACGTACAACAGAAGGGCTACGGTATTCTACTGTTTGCCCCGTCTTCTCATAATGTCTGCTGCGGTCGTTACTCGTGCGGTGCCATCTAAGCCTGCAATCAAAACACCTCCCATTCCTCCAAACCAAACGTACGTGGTAGCATTATAGTTCCATTGGCGACGAGATAGCTAATGTCTCTCTAATAGTCTCTATGTCACAAATCTACCATCCGCCAAGATCAACAAGGCAGACCTGAAGACTGCACTTTACCTCTTATTTTCTGCTCACGGCCCTGTCCTCGACGTCGTTGCCTTGAAAACCGCAAAGATGCGCGGTCAGGCACACATCGTCTTTCGTGATACACATGCTGCCACACAAGCCATGAGATCTCTTGATGGCTTCCAATTTCTAGGCAAAGAACTTGTATGCCCCTGCCCTGTCCTGGTTCGTAGGAACCCAAGCATAGCTGACCGCGCTTTCTCGTATAGAGGATACAATATGCAAAGTCGAAGTCAGATGCTATCGCGAAGCTTGACGGCACTTACAAATTGCCTGGTTCAGCTGCTGCTAATGTTGAGATGACCGAGATTCAACAAAGCATCTTCAACGCTCCTGCGCCTACATCATCCACCGCACCAGCTGCTCCTACGTCTACATCCCATAGCCTACCAGCGAAACCACCCCAGGTAATAAACGTTCCTGTGGCAAATGAACCGAGCCCTGATACTCGCGGTCAGAAACGGCCTCGCGACGAAGAAGAAGAAGAGGAAGGGGAAGAGAGTGACGAAGACGTGGCAATGGAAGAGGATAGTGATGACGAATAAGAACGCGCTTGTTGTTACCTTTCCATTCAAGTCAAGGGTCAGAAAAAATTGGGCTCCAGACGCGATAACGCATTCACCATCTCTTTGGGTACCCACAATCCTACGCAGCTTCCCGCGAAACCGAGCCACGTCGTGAGATAGTCTTCCTTGGGGCAGTCGAGCTCAGCCATGATGTCTCCAAGGTAACAGGGATGGAGGAAGAATGTCGGCACGCCTGTAATAGGATGGTGCTGTAAGCTTGGTATTAGTCTTCGAGGTAGAGGCAGTGGAAACCCCGATGAGAGTGCATCGTTGACTTATGTAGCACAGGTGAATTACTTGCCTCGATGGAGATCCCCCCTATGCCACCTTGGCTGGCGCGGAGAGTATCTTTCAAATGATCTGGCACCAAATGTCGGAAAACGGAGTCGAGATCGAGCGGCGATTGGTCGATTGGCAAATTGTGTAAAGTAAACCAGAGACAAGGTGCTTGGTATGTCGGGTGAAGGTGAATCTCGTACACGACATGAGCTGACTGGAAGTTCGCTCTTGACGAAGACCGCAAGACCTCCTGGCAAAAAAGCATGTTAACGGGACACTAGAGAGTACCGAGTTGCAGCATAAATCAACGTTCAATGATACGAACCCTGTCCGCTTCTTCCATCCTTATCAACATACTGTCAGCTGCGGACTGGCGTATGGCTTGTCGAGTGGATCGTCGAGTGGGTTGTCGAGTGGATGCGGGTGACTCGTCCAAAGCAACATTGTTGAGGAGAGATGTGAGTTGGTCATCCTCCTCGTTGTTTTTGAGCGGCTTAGTGATTTGTATGAAGGTTATCATGTCGGCATACGAGCTAGAAGTATCTAAGGCTGTATGTAGGTTGAGACGCCATTGATCGCGAATGGGACCCAAAGTAGCCCGAGAGTATTTGGCGTCCAAGTAGTGGCAGACTTCGGCAAACTCCTCCGTGGTGAGGTAAGGGTAACATCGGTAATCAGCCATGCTCATCGTAGTCCCCTCGAGATGGCGGGACGTCTAAGCATATGAGGACTTGAAGTTGGCCCTGGTAACTTCTATTCCATGACGGTAAACCAATTATTTATTGGCCGTCCTGTATCTATAATGTGGGTGAGAGTTTCTGGCCGTAGACAGATAGCTACCCACCTGGGGTGTTGTTTATGGTGCTTGGGTAAGTTTATGTCTAGGTACCTACCGTTAGGTAATGTCATGTATAGCTCAAAACTGCCCAGCTAGCTACCAGGGCGACGAGGGGGAGGTGGATGAAGGTTTACTTATGGAGGGGTACACCTGCTTCAGGTGGTGGAGGTAGGTACCTACATACATACGCAGTATGTACGTAGGGAGCTAGATGCAGGTTAGAGCATCTAACTATGTACGCAGTAGGTAATGTTCTACTGATCACTGATCGAGTGGATCCGATCACTTTAAAGTTATTTCCTGTCTTCCATTTAAATGTGTACACTAGCCTACATATGCATAAAACATTCAAGTAAAAGTATTGAAGACAGCAGTATTGTATATATTACTACCTACAGTAAGTATTGCGTTGGTAGCTTATTTATAAAGAGATTATAATTCAGGCTGCAATGATTTTTATTGATTACTACAGATTCACATACCGGTACTGATAAGCCAAAATGGTTTAGCTGTCCTTCTTGAACCAAGGAGCTTAAGCCAAGCAGCTTCCCTTCTAATACAAGTATAGACTAAAGTTACTCTTAGTAGTAGGTACAAGCTGGGGTAGTTTACTTACCATATTTGCCTTTAAGAAGTACCCGTGCGGACTCCTAGATAAGGTATTAGATAGATACATATACAACGCTGTACCGAGAGTGACTTACGAAGCTCCAAGCAGACTGTCCAATTCCCCACGTTAGACTACGCAGACAACGTCTACTTCCAGTAATCTACCTTTTATTCTCTTCGAGTGCTGGCGAAATAGACCCTGGAACAATTCAGGCATGAAGGTCAAGGAGGGATGAAAGTGTAGCACGGGATGGTCGCTGCATGTCCTTGTTCTCGGTTGTAACCTCCTGTCATCCCGCTGGGTTGGTGCGATACTGTTTGCTTGTAGGTAGCTACAATAACCGATGGCATCCTCCCTCACCAGGTATTTTACTGCTGGAACTGATATTGACTGATTCTGGCTACAGTCAAACGCTGTCTCAGTTGGACGCCGCATACCTGCCTTGCTGTCCCTAGGCCCTCGATTTCCCTACTCCTGCAAGCCACTACGTTGACGTCCGCAACCTCTTCAACCCCACGCAAAGAGCGCGCACGCGGTCCACCATACGGAGAGCGACCTTCGGCGCCGGGTCCGATCTTGCTAGAGGTCATTTGAGGCCGGTGGCCATCAAGAAGGGTGTACAACTGTCCCCTACTTCGACATGTCCTTCACGGTCCCCAAAAATACACCCTCCTTCAACAATCCACAGAGGGTCGTTGAGGATCATATCTGGGGTACCACGGCTGTCGCACGTGGTCCGAATAGCAAAAACGGGTCTGGCGGAGGCATCTTCGGTGGTGTGCAAGACCGACTGTTCGAGAACCGAAATGCCCTACCCATGTACAAGGACAAGCCTTATGCCTACCCACCATCCCACCGCCGCCGGCCGCTCTGGAGGCGAAAGCGGTCTTTCGGCTTTGTGTTACTCGTAGTGTCGCTACTCTATTACTTTGGCGCCTTTCAAAGGCATCATGAAACCTCTGTATCTCCTTGGGGCTGGCTTACTTCGCCATCCGAGTCCGGGAAGTCTGTGGATTGGCTACACCGGCGCCAACGTGTTGTTGAGGCCTTTACTCTAAGTTTTGATGCGTACTCGCGCTACGCCTGGGGCTACGATGAGTTCCACCCCGAGTCCAAGAAAGGGAAACAAATGGCTCCCAAGGGTATGGGCTGGATCATCGTCGACGCCCTGGATACGATGATCCTCATGAATCTGACCTCTCGTGTCACCCATGCAAGAGAATGGATATCTAATTCGTTGACGTATGATCAAAGTCAGGACGTGAGCACTTTTGAAACCACTATCCGTATGCTTGGTGGCCTACTATCGGCTCACTATCTATCCAATGAATATCCTAATCTCGCACCTATCACCGATGATGATTCTGGGGCCCCGGGAGAAGATCTTTATCTCGAGAAAGCTAGGGATTTGGCAGATCGCCTTGTCGTAGCTTTCGATTCGCCTTCCGGTGTTCCTTACGCAAGCGTTAATATCGGAAAATACGAGAGTCTCCCCGCCCATGATGAGGCAGGTGCCTCGTCTACAGCGGAGGCGACTACGTTGCAGCTAGAGTTTAAGTATCTTGCCAAGCTGACAGGTGAGAAAGACTTTTGGGATAAGGCGGAGAAAGTCATGGAGGTAGTTGATGGCAACGCTCCCGAGGGTGGCCTCGTTCCTATCTTCATATATGCTACCACTGGCGAATTCCGGGGTAGCAACATTCGATTAGGAAGTAGGGGGGATTCGTATTACGAATACTTGATCAAGCAATATCTTCAGACGAATAAGCAGGAGTCTCTGTATCTCGAAATGTGGGATGAGAGTCTCCAGGGGGTTCGTGACCATCTTGTCACTTACACTGAACCTTCAAAGTTTACGATTATTGGGGAACGACCGTCTGGATTAGATGGCCCATTAACACCCAAGATGGATCATCTGGTCTGTTTCATGCCTGGAACTATCGCCCTCGCCGTGACGGGCGGGCTGACTGAAGCAGAGGCGAAGAAGCGTGGACCTTGGACGAAAAAGAGCGAAGCTGATATGCAGCTCGCCAGAGAGCTAATGCAGACATGCTGGGGCATGTACAAATATATGGCTACGGGCTTAGCCGCCGAAATCACCTACTTCAACATTACCGACCCACCTCTACCTGAGTCCGCTCCGCACGAGGCTCCGTCGGACTTCGACCCAGACCCTGAGGCGGAGTGGCGCAAGGATTTCAGTGTACACTCATTGGATGTCCATAACCTGCAACGGCCTGAGACTGTGGAAAGTTTGTTCTACATGTGGAGGATCACGGGCGAGATCAAATATCGCGAATGGGGTTGGGAGATGTTCAAATCATTCATGAACTACACAGCAGTACCAGACGGCGGGGGGTTCACGAGCCTTACGGACGCCAACCAGATACCTCCTATAACACGTGATAACATGGAAAGCTTTTGGCTGGTGAGTTTTTGCCGGACTAGGCTCATTTGTATAAGATATGAATCTAAGCTAACTCTTGCAGGCCGAAACTCTGAAGTATTTCTATCTGCTTTTCTCTCCAGGTGATTTGCTCCCGCTGGACAAGATAGTTCTCAATACGGAGGCTCATCCCTTTCCACGTTTTGATATGGGACCGATCCTCTCAACGGGGTGGAAACGAAAGCCAAAGGTAGTAGAGACCACTCCAGAGTGATCACGAGGTTATGTCTTAGGATTTTTTTTTTCTCTATAACAAACATCAGTCCTCTCCATAAGTGATGCGGCGGTTCCTATCGCATTAGCTGCGTATCATCTTCAGCGAGGGAATGAGCTGTGCTACTCCAGCACACAGCCCTTACAGCCTAGGCATGCATAGCGCAGTCTTATCGCATGGACGGAAATGGTGCGGTGTTTAAAACCCGAGATCTGCAAAAGGAAATGCACAAATGGGAAGAGGAATCCATGAATTATAGATGGTACTATGATCTACTCTATGATCTGCATGCATTAATAGGGCCTGAAGAAACTGCACGAAATACTTGCTACAACTTCTACCTACAGTAGTTTCAATAAATGGAAGTCAATCATAGAGTCGTACTTCTTTTATTAGTACTGCAATCTTAAGCGAATTGGCAATCTTTACTTTTCAATCTAGCGGTGACTAGCACCATTCAAATGAGGCACTAAGCCACACACTAGGTACTGTACCTGTTGGTTGACAAAGGGATTAGACAGATAAGAAGGCAACATGTAAAAATATCTACAATATCTACAGTAGAGTCATGATAGTACACCTCCGCTGGATCCATACCGACCTGGCGGTGAGCTCCGCCGATACATGTACACTTGGAGTGTAGACACCGTGTCCACCAATCAATTGGGTGCAATTGCAGTACAATAGATAAGGGTGATCTAGATCTCTCCACATACACGCACTAAGTAGATACTACCTAGGGTACTCCAGGCTTACTATGCGTAGGTAGTGTAGTGTACTACAGTTTCAGGGTAGGTACGTAGTATAGGATCACTTAGACTCAACCACCATCACCGACGACGATATCGTCTAGAAACAAATAAACAAGCGCCCGATGTAATATAGAGATCGCGTATTGTTTTCTTGGTCCCTTTTTTTGGAAAGCGCACTGCCTCTCGTTTTCATCGACTTAGAAAGAACGTATTTAGGAGAGGCCATACACTACGTACCTCTTTAACCCCGCCTGTTCCGTTCTCGCCTCATCGTCTCTCCTCAGCTTCAGCTTCAGCTTCTGCCTCTGCGACACGACACCACTTATCCCGCCCTAGCGGCGGCCGCCGCTCCTAGCTTTTCGAATCACAGCACAGTCGCCCATCATGCCGTCCTCGTACAGCAGCCGCGACATCGAGATGAACATGTTCCCCATCAAGGAGGACTCGCTGGCCCCCGCTAGCAGCTACACCATGCGAGAGCCTTTATACGACGACATCGCTCCGCCCAGCGCCCTGGGCCAGTTCATCGACGGCTTCCGACGCGATCCCACCCAGCGCATCACCCCCAAGGATCCCATGGACTCGATACACGCCGCCGAGGCTGCCCAGCTGTATCGGCCGATTCTCGCCAGGAACGGGGCGTCTGGATCGCATTACTACGACTTGCGGCTGGCCACCCTGCAGACTGCCCAGTCGCATCTTGCCAGGAAGCTGAAGGGACGGCATCTGCAGATGATTGCCATAGGTGGTTCCATAGGTATGGGTGCTGCTCAATGATTGATTCAAGCAAGCTCTCTCTACTAACCGGCTGCTCTTCTCAAAGGAACCGGCCTATTCGTCGCGTCTGGTCGCGCCCTCGAGACCGGAGGGCCGGCCTCAGTGCTTCTGGCCTATTTCATCATCGGCACCATGTTATACTGCACCGTCCAGGCGTTGGGCGAGTTGGCTGTCACGTTCCCCGTTGCCGGTTCTTTCTCCGCTTACTCAACTCGTTTCCTCCACCCCTCCTGGGGGTTTGCCATGGGTTGGAAGTGCGTCATTTCCCTCTCCCCGTCCATCTATCTCAATGCGACTCGTCACTGATTGTGTCCCTAGTTATGCCTTGCAATGGGTTGTTGCACTTCCCCTCGAGATTATATCAGCGTCTGTTGTCACCACGTACTGGAACTCTCATTTAAATAAGGCAATTTTCGTTACCTTATTTCTCTTGGCTATCGTGTCTATCAACTTGTGTGGGGTCAAAGGCTACGGCGAGGCTGAATTCATATTCGCCATCATTAAGGTTGTGGCCGTTATTGGCTTCATGTGAGTTCTCTCTGCTTCATCAAAACTACTATTTTTCTAACCTTTGTACCCGTACAGCCTGCTGGGGATCGTGCTCAATATTGGTGGTGCCCCAGGAGAGGGATATGTCGGAGGTCGCTACTGGAAAGAACCTGGTGCCTTTCATAACGGCTTCAAGGGTCTATGTAGTGTATTTGTTACGGCTGCCTTCGCCTTTGCCGGCACCGAACTTGTCGGTCTTGCTGCTGCTGAGACTGCCAACCCACGAAAGTCACTTCCCACGGCGATTAAGCAGGTGTTTTGGCGCATCACGTTATTTTACATAGTTGCTCTCACACTGATTGGTCTTCTCGTGCCCTACGACGACAAACGTCTCCTGCTCAGCGACGACACCCCAACGATGGCGTCGCCCTTCGTCATCGCCATCGAGAATGCCGGCATCGATGTCCTTCCCTCGGTTATGAATGTCGTCATCCTGATTTCTGTGCTCTCTGTCGGAAATTCGTCTGTCTTTGGGTCTTCCCGGACACTTGCAGCGCTAGCCGATCAGAATCAAGCGCCCCGGATTCTGTCATACGTCGACCGAAGGGGACGGCCGTTGGTTGCCATCATGGTTTCGTCTTCAGTGGGCTTCATTTCTTATCTCGCCGACCTTGAGAAGGAGGGTGAGGTGCTCGATTGGCTTGTCGCCATCTCCGGCCTTTCCTCCATCTTCACGTGGGCCTCAATCTGTATAGCACACATCAGGTTCCGACAGGCGTGGGCCTACAAGGGTCACAAAGTCTCGGAGTTGGCCTTTCGGTCACAGGTTGGCGTCTGGGGCTCTTTTGTCGGCCTGATCATTAATATTCTCATCCTGATCGCGCAGTTCTGGATTGGCGCGTGGCCCGTGGACTACGCCACCAAGTCATCGGCTGAGCTTGCCAAGAGCTTCTTTCTCGTCTACCTCGCGGCACCCGTAGTCATCATCTTTTTCTTGGGGCACTACTTCTGGCATAGAACAACTTTCATACGTGTCGCCGACATGGACGTTGATACAGGCCGCCGTGACTTCAATCTCCCCATACTTATCGCCCAAGAAAGGGAGGAGCAAAAGAGTTGGCCCAAGTGGAAAAAGATATATAAATACATGTGTTAGGATTTTTTGAGGGGGTAGGGGGACACCTGTTTTCTTTTTTTCTTCTGTTTTTTTTTCCCCTAAGATGGTGACATACATACATGTCTTGACCTATTGACGACCTTGGATATATTTTTGCCTATGATTCACCTGTTTGGTCGGTGATGTGATGCTTTATGAGGGAAGGGAGCGAAAATACCACGGGAAGCTAGTTACGGGGTAAGGGGCAAGCGGCAAGGGATAAAGGAAGGGATATTTTTATATAGGTGTTGGGCGCTTGTAGCCTTGTTTTGTGTCAAGTTAAACTAGCGAGTAGAGAAGTAGAGATTTAGTAAGTAGCGAATGGTGTGTGAGAAAAGGGGGTTTCAGGAAGCTCGAAAGCTACCTACTTAATCTAGGTACTAAAGTTTAAATGGACATCACATTATAATTAGTTGACTCATCCGACTCAGAACAATAGATATATTCGCACACTGTTTTGGTTTTTTTATTTATGACAATTCCTTATTCCGAATCGGAAAGTACAATACATGGAAGCCGTTCCCCAAAGGTTGAACCAGTGAAACTAATTACTTATCTCGAACCCTTAGGGCGAAACAAGGTAACTAATTTGCAGTTCCAAGGAAAGGAAGTATATACCTAGAAACAAAAGCTGATCATACAGCGAGGATTCCTGGCCCTATCATTATCCATCTTGTTTTGTTCAACACGGCACGGTGAACCCGGAGCGAATCCTGCCTGCCTATGAGCATCCTCCAGTCAAACGATATGATCAACTCCCTAGGACAGTCACTGCTCAAGTGGCTACCCACCAAGGAGTCTCAAGGCAAGTCTTCATGACTCATGATTGACGTGGTAGCGTTATTGGTCGTTACAAAGAAAGAAGTTGCTAGTGGTATCTCTGCTACCCTTCAAGCGCTCCTTCAAATACTCCTTCAGCGCATTGAGGCATCCCGGGTCGCCTAGAAATCCCAGTTAAAGCCACCGGTCTTGGCAGCAGGAGGTCTTCTACCAGGGACCGGTCTCTTGGTTTGGGTGTCATCCTCATCACTAAAGAGCCAGTTTCGAGTAGAGCCCTTGCCGCCCCCCATGCCATCGCCTCCGATGGAAATGCCACGATCGTCGTTCTTCTTAAAACCATTCATAGCGGCCGCTGACTTATTTTCCTTCTGTACGGGAGATTCATCATAGGCAGCCCAGTTGGATTCCATCATTTTGACAGCTTTTTTACGATCATCACTCACGGTGACTTTGGCCTGTGGTTTGTCAGGCGACGGATTATCAGTCATAACCCAGTGGGCATCAAAATCTCGGCCACGGTCCTTCAGGTTGGTAATGGTTCCAAGAGGTTGTTGCCCTTCGGTTGACGTAACCGGTTTGCCGTCTTCGTCATATAAGTTGTTTTGATATAAACCAAGTCCATTGTTGTGTGTGGCACCACGGGGCCGGACAGGACGGCTATCAGCTGGTGCGTCTCCGTCATCGACAAACTCGAAATGTGTTTCGGCATCACGGCGGGGTTTGCCTTGGGGCGGTATCTGTGAAGTTTCCCCATTTTCCGTCTCCCAGTCATGGGCTTCCTGGTGACGAAGAACCTTGGTTGGCTTGAACTTGGCAGGGGTAACGAAGTCATCGAAGGACCACTGGCTTGTATGCTTCGTTTTCCGTGGGGTAGGATCTGCTTGTGGGGCATCTTGGGGATCAGACCCATCTACAAATTCGAAATGGTTGAACTTCTTGGGGTGGGGCCGGTAGAAGCGATCTGGGGATTTGGCATCGTCTAGCGAGCTGCTTTGATCCTCGGCTTCATCAGTTTCGAACAAACGACTTGGCTGGAAGTTCTTGCCAGCGCCAGCTTTAGGAGCGATCGCGCTGCCTCCCGTAGGTTGGTCATCAGCCGTCTCGGAAGATTCGGGGTTGTTGACTGGTTCATCCCCTAAGATCTCGACGAAATCTCGTTGTCGTGGTCGCGGCCCTGCTCGGGGCGCGATAGTTTTGCTAGGAGAATTGGACCGATGCCGTCCAGCACTAGGTGAAGAAGGGGCATCATCCGGTTCATCGCCCAGGATCTCGGTGAAGTCGCGCTGTCGTGGTCGAATTCCACCTCTAGGGGAAATGACTGATGCTAGCGTCCCTTCCTGCTCCTCACGCGACTCGAATAGCGAAAGAGAAGCGTGGGGGTCTCGTAGAGCATTAGTTGACTTGCCCCGGGAGTGATTTGGAATCGTCGTGGATGGTTGGGTCGATGCGCTTGCGCCAGCAGCAGACTTGGCGCAATTTTCTATCATCCTAATCTGGTCCTTGCTATCGCGGATGGGCCAGTTGCGGCCGGTTTTGCCAATGATGTCGAGTTGCTTCAGCAAGGCACCTTGGTCCCAGCTTTGGCGAATATTCAAAATTGTTCCATCATCATTAAAGGTAACTACATGCATCTACGAAGAAGGAGAAAGGTTAGCGGTCTGGTCAGTGGGCGCAGAGCAACAACAGTAAAGGAGATGGACTTACGATGGGGAAATAGACGGTGCGGTCAGCGAGGAAGTTATCGTCAAGAGCCGGTAGGTAAGAAGCGCCAGAGGTGACAAATTCGAGGCCGGTCTCAATCTCAATAGCAATCGCGTTCTGGCCGTGGACAAGAGAGAGGACATTTCCTTTCTTCTTATTGATCTGTTTTCGTAAGGTAGTGAGGTGCTGAAGGATTTCAGAAGAGCCTCTGAAGGCCGTGGTAGTGGTGATGTAGTTCAGGGTCGCATTCTCAGCGAGATGGGAGGAATTGGGAGCAGCAAGAAACTGCTGATACACGGCTGCTAAGGCCATGACGGAGGCGAAGACAGCGTAGGTGGCGATCAAATGAGGCCGATGGCAAAATCAAACGATGGTCTGGATACTTTGCTTTGAAAGATGGGTTGAGACAATTTCAGAGCGCTGAGCAATGGTTGGTGATATCTGCAGGCGCAAAACTAGGCAAGTTGTTGTTGTTGTGGGAGGGAAAGTGACGAGGTTTGTTTACAAGCACTTGGTCGTCCACGAGGATGCTCCAGCAAGAACGAACGGAAGGAGAAGCGATGGCAAACGCGCGGGCAGATGCAGCAGATGAGGTGATGTAAGTGCAGTAAACAAAGGAAGAATAAGAGGCGCGCGCAACCAAGCACAGGAGGAAGGTACAAGTGTGGCAACGACGAAGGAGTTGGCGGATGGCAGACGGCAGCGAGAGCAACTTGAATACCATGGCAAATCTGTACCTAGCGCACAATGTAAGTAGAGGTGCAAGTGGTGAGCAGTGAGCAGCAGGACCGTCTGCCCCACCACACTACTGTAGGTTGCGTTATGCGCGTCACAGGGGTCGCTGTTAGGCTACCGGAATACCACTAGATGCGGGCTACCTGGTCCATGCCCTCGGTACAATGTAGGTACCAAGCCGTGTATGTGACCTATATGTAGGTACTATCTCTTCCAAGATTTCATCCATTGGGATGGAAGCAGTTAGCTGTGTAGGTATTTCTCGACATGGTATTGTACTACATGAAGATATACCGAACATCTACTGGGAAACCTAGGGGCGCATCATTCAATTTATTTCTTAGACACCTTCTACTTGTTACTTTGTACCAGGAAACACAGCCGGTAGGCGGCTAAAGCACGTGGAATAGGATTAAACACGATGTGGGTTTTACAATGCAGGTACCTAAGACATGTAGGTATTGCATTCTACATTGGTACCTACTCAATCATCATACATATAGTGCTAGTATACACGTAAATGAAAGAAATAGTACACTATATCTTTATTGAGTCACTTTGTACTAAGCAGCATATCTACATACGTACAGTAGTACATATATAGTCTAGCTAATCCTTCAAATTGGGAGAGCGGCGTCTTAAAATGGCAGGGCTAGAGAGTGTGTGTTTCACGATTGTGGGTACCTAGGTAGACTTCCAGGGGATAACAATCCCGGCTATCCAAGTTTCATGGCTATTCGAACATTAGGTAGTGAGTGGTCCAGTGTACACTGCCATGTATGTTGCAACGTTCTACTGCTGGACATGAGACATAATGCACCTTAGAAACAACTGCGCCAGTAACGTTGATACCTACATACGTTGATACTTACATACATAAATAAATATAATGTATAAATGTAGCTGCTTGGGCAGTCACCAAACTGATCATTAGGCTAAGCCAAGCCTGAGCAAAAGCGGCGATCGCGCTAAGCCTTAGGTAATTTGTCGTGCGCTTCAAAATTGGGAAAACCTAGAACTATTATTTCCGTTAAAATATAAATGTGATTAAAGGAATGGCAATATAGTTTTGTGTTGAATTTTCCTAATTTTCTTAAAAGGAGAGAAAAGAATGCAAGCGCTGTGCCTAAAATATTGATTTATACTATGGTAAGACCCTGGTATATAAGAATAGCTCCATCCAGTCTTGTATTCTAGATGTCTTCGCCAGCAATTTGATGCTCTTATTCTCAAAGTAGTAGAGGGCAACTTAAATTAAATAGAGCGTTAGCCAAATTGTAGCTCTACTTGCATTGCCTTACAACCATACTTCCTATAGCAGATAATGGGTGAGCTAGATTATGTGCTCTAACAATAACGAGTTAATCTCCTTCAAAACGGACGATAATATAATAGAGTAGCTTGACGTAACATACCTGTTAGAAGTTCATCTTCTCGGCCTCATTACTGTGACGATGGATCTCGGAATTCTGGCATAGAATCTAACTTAGGATCTAGTCGCGTCATCGCTGTGCTCATCGAACTGAAACGCACGGGTATCTCCGGAGATATCATTTCATCTTCTCAACGTCGTGCCGCTGGCTGTAGCTGAGAATGGACTTCGAGATGAAGATTGGCAGCTGAAGGCAATGGCGATGTGATCCAGGCGACCGCAGAAGGCAGCTACTTACGTGAGAAGTCAACGTCCAGATGACTATCTCAAGTTGTCGCGGTGAGGTGGATCTGTATATACCGTCAATACTCGCGTGGTATTAATGGCGTCGTTTGTATCAAACGCGACACAAGTTCAGTATTTGGGCCAGTCTCTGGATCACATGTTTGCTTTCGTACTTATCCTAACAAAACTTCCCTTCACATGCATCGATCGTCT
The DNA here is from genome assembly GCA_022578965.1 of Xylaria sp. FL1777. Classification (NCBI taxonomy): domain Eukaryota; kingdom Fungi; phylum Ascomycota; class Sordariomycetes; order Xylariales; family Xylariaceae; genus Xylaria; species Xylaria sp. FL1777. The sequence continues at coordinate 30,752 of MU400720.1, read as the reverse complement.
AGGATACGAGAATCGTACTCATAGCGGTCTGGGCTAAATCCTGGTCGTCTGAGGTGTGGCTTTTCGTCCAGGATGGTTTCAGTTGGTGAAGTTTCCAGATTCCTCAATTGGGCCTCCTGCTATCCGATTTTGCTGCTAGCCATCGCCGAGGAAAGGTATGTATTTATTTACTGACTGGTAGATATTGGCTGGTTGACGGCGCAGCGAGATTATATCTTCTATGTATAAGAATCCTCTGGCAAAGACATACAATACGCAAGTTACTGTAACTGGTATAATGACGCGAAGTGGCATCGCCATGGCCGGATCCCTGTCTGCGGAGATGTTTCTCCACGAGGCGAAAAATTGTACTACCATCCGAACCCATTTCAGATAGTTTCTGCTCAAAACGCGCTCTAATGGACCTAGTCTATGTAACTGAGCCTCTGGATTGACGTTACTCTCATCTATCGCTAGAGACGTCAAGGTCTGCGCGGAATGAGAATATTCAAGAGTCACCGCTTCGACGTTAACCTCTGTTTTGACTCTAGATCTCTTTTCCCAGCGAAGCGCTTCGATGAGATAATACGAGCCCCCATATAGGACAAAGACTGCATGGTATGTCGCAAACCCACGCCAGAGCCACTGCTCGATCTTTGTAAGAAAGTAAAAGTTCCACGCGATCAAGAAAGACACACTGAATAAGGGGAGCACCAATACCCCGAGAGGTATCAAGGCTTTTTCCGGCGGGAGCCACTGGTCTGATGGGAGCCGATCCCAAGGACGTGCATTAAGCGAGCGCGAGAATACTTTTATATACATGATATGTGAGAGTCGCGTGTAGTAAGACCAGTGGGTATCAATCCCCCATCGATCATCGTGGATGAAATCCAGAGGGGTCCGATACCAGACCTCGATGTTGAGACCTGGATGTGTCTGTTCTTTGGCGTCGGCGCGGATTTTGTATATTAACTTCCCGTTCTTAGTGGGAATCGATTGCGGGATCGTGATAGATGGCTTTCGGAACCAGCAGATCGATGTTGCAATCATCATCACGACGAAGGATAGGGATGTCAGCTCGAGCGTGGTCATCGGAAGACCGTCGCGTGTGCGTTGGATCTCTGCGACAGAGTACCATATCACTTGCCAGATAGTTACGAGGCTAAGCGTAGAGTTAATGACGAGAGCATCGATTGGACACGATGATCAAACAGGACATGCCGTGCGTGAATTAAGAAGAGGTTAACTAACTTAGATAGAGTATCGGTGGTATTCCTTTCATCAATTGCCATGGCCTTCATGTTCGGAAAATCTACGTGATCATGCTTTACAAGATAATGAAGCTGCTTAATAGGGAAGCCGTTGGGGAAATCCGGACTGGTCAGGTGTAAGCCACCCATATTCGTAAAGAAAGCATACCGTAACGTCCATTTAGTTCCCTTTAATAAATGATTATCTTCGCGGAACAGCTATAAGCCAAAGTCCTAAGCATTTTCTTGTGTACCACTGAATACTGCTAATATAACTTACTCTGACACACCTCCGGGCGCTCGAGAGCTGGCCTATTGCGATGCCGAATAGAAAGTCAGGTCCTAAAAAGCCTATCATTGCGAGATTGACCTTGTCTATGAATCAGTGATACCATTTGTCCGTCAGTGCCGCAGCATTCAGTTGAGTTGCCACCCAGCAGCACAATAGAATGGTTATAATGCAAGACCAAAGTATGTCTATGGTACCGCGGTCTGTTGAAGAGCCCACCCATCCTACTAGGGTGGTGTTATGAGCTGCAGATGAACTATGGATGACTGGCGACGATGAAGATTGCATGTTCAGTATATAAGACGTTTAAGGGGTAAACTTGACATTGAGAACAAAACTTCCTTGCTCGAGGAATTAAGTCGGCGGACCGAGGAGCACCAGATCGAGGTTCAGTCGAAAGTTGCTTGAAGGCCAATTAACTCTATAAGAGTTACTCTGCGTCACTTTTATCTATCTCGCACTCTGCAGCCGGGAAGCGCGCTGTTGAAGCGAACAGGAGTAAAGCTCCGCGCACTGGGTGTCACTGGGCGCCCCAAGGTGAGATTCCAAGCGACAGCATCATCGAATCACTTTCGCAGGTTGTATGCAGGCTGTCTAGAGAATCCGAACTCAGGTGACCAGTTAAGACCAACTGAATCCTCTCATAGGCTTCTTCAACTTCGGGTTTCAGAATACCTAGAAAATCAGGCATGATCCTGCACTTGTTGGACCACTGTACTCTACACCGTAGGCGATTACAGCGCCACATCGGCCTCGTCAGTGTTGTGGTCAGCAACGCCATCACGTTGACAGCTGAGATTCGCAGAAGGAGGCTGCTTGCCATATCCCGTTTTTAGATAGTGTGGGTGGCGGCGTAGAGCCTGCCTCTGTCATCCCACCACGATTACAAGGCACTATCATGTTGAGGGCCCTATCAGGGCTTTGATCTGTGTGCTATCGTTATTTGAGGAGGCGTTGTTGTCTGGAATGTAGCAGGTCGTACGCGCTCCGACAGAATTGTAGTGTATAGGTAGGTATATATATAGGTCAAGAATCTAGCCCTGTAAGACCCAACCCATTGCCAAGAACCTACCTATGAGCCTGGCCGGTGGGCGCTTAACACACGGGCTATAATTACATAAACATTGGCATGTGCTAGATACTTAAGTTATAAGGTAGAGGAATATCTTATTAATATCGGTTTCAATGACACAAATGCCAATACCTAAGATGGATATATATTTCTTTTCCTCTTTTATATCATTACCTCGTTAGACATTTAGGAATAGAGTTTTGTGCCTTTGTAATAGTATATGTTTCATCTATGAATATACAAGTCGGTCAAGGCCAGAGTGGCGGGTGATCTATTTTAAATAGAACCCGAATCCTCAACTTGATTCAACTACGGTTCCCTTGTTTCCAGCCATATTGAGTTATTATTATTCGTCCACAAACAAATTGACCTGATTGGTTTCTCTTTCGGTGGCTTCAACGGCTTTTCCAGGGACGCCACTGCATTGTTAGCATTGCTGTGGCTCTCCGCCTCAGAGGTTACACACTGTTTTTCATTTGTTTGGGTTTCCCTCCCCACATGCCATTCAGCCTCTCAGCCTTTCATACTTTCAAGCTTCTCGTTATTTGACTGCAATCACTTTAATTGCGTAATTAAAGAGGCTACGACAACGATTTCGAAGGCCTCCCTGTCCACCACTATGTCACCATCAGGAGTCCGGTCGGGCGACGAAGATGCCGAGCCGCTCATTAATGCAAATTCCCAACTACAGACCTACTACTACTCCCTCGAGTCCCGAATAGGGTATAGGCTATTGCTTGGAGGTACGCGACATTTCGGATACTATGAACAGGACACATACTGGCCTTTTCCATTGAGTAGAGGCCTTCGCAATATGGAGGACAAACTAGCTGAGGCGCTTGCTCTGCCACCTGGCTCCCAGGTCTTGGACGCTGGCTGCGGCGTCGGCCATGTAGCTTTGCGCATGGCCCAAACCCATAAGTTGCGCGTGGAGGCTATCGACATCGTAGATCACCATGTCTACAAAGCCTCCCGCAATTTCAAGCAGGCTGACCTCCCCCCGGGACAAGTCAGAGTCAGGAAGATGGACTACCATAATCTCGAGTCACTAGATTCCCAGTCTTTTGACGGTATATATACTATGGAAACGTTTGTTCATGCCACCGATCCTGAGGCAGTGTTAAAAGGGTTCTATCGCCTCTTGAGACCGGGTGGTCGCTTAGCCCAGTTTGAATACGACCACAACACGCGCGAAAACTCGCCACTGGGCATGGCTCAGTCGATGGATAAGGTGAACGAGTACGCTGCCATGCCTACGAACGCGATATCGCATCCTGGCGTTTTCAAGAAAATGCTGGAAGAGGCAGGCTTTGAAGATGTTGTAGTTCGCGACTACTCCAAAAACATCGTCCCTATGACTCGATTCTTTTTTGTGCTCGCATTCATACCATATCTATTGGTCCGCCTATTTGGGCTCGAACGCTGGTTCATTAACACCGTTGCTGGTGTTGAGGCCTACCGAGGTCAAGGCCATTGGCATTATGTGGCCATCTCTGCTACCAAGCCAGGAAGTCTGGGTGAAGCTGTAAAGTCAAAGTAGACATACGAATATCTATCTAGGAGAGGAGATGTGCATACATACAACGATTGATGTGTGAGAATCAATCTGATATGGCTTCAGCCTTCTACGGAAGACTAGGGGTATTGGTTTCGCTACAGAATACATTGCTAGCTAGCCAGATCTTCTTTTGAGACAAGCCGGACAAAGTTGTTGTTGTCCTACATATAGTAGTCGCACAACCCATCATTAGGCCATTAGGCATACATAGACTAGGTAGCTAGTCCCTCTTCATGCCTATGACAAGGCCCTGAATTAGGACCTGGAGATAAATTTGAATTAATAATACCTGATCCATGATGCCAGGTTTCTGTATCTTAATGTTAGGTAGGAGGTACCTAGGTACCTACTTGATAGCAAAAATTCACATGTAAAGTGTATCAGAATTAAAAGGTGTAACGATTTAACCCACCTATATGATTAAATCGGTGCCTTAGTAATTGCCTAACACAGGTACCTGGGTACATTCGTACCTTACTGCGTAGGGGCGCTAAGCCTAGACATGCCGGGTACCTGTGTACCTGACGCACCCAGCACCTTTGTAGGGCGTAGCGCTGTATGCACTCTTCAGCTGTTGTCAATTATCATTGAATGACGCGGCGAAGAGCTGAGGCAGCATGTTGCAACTTGTTCCTATTGTGCCAGAGCTGTTGGTTTTTGTCTTCGACTTCATTCATCTCTTTACCCGAGATTCGGGTCCCGATTAATCGAAACAACCTACATACTATAATCCCACATTGCTTCCCTTTGCACTGCTTGCGCCTCATCTAGACATTTGTACTATTATTCTCTATCTCATGCGCTACTGCCTGTGAGAGCTGCTCTCCAACTACCTATTGTCGTTGATCGCCAATACCAACCACCTCATCGATATCGCCGTCTTCTCCCCGTCCCGCGGTCCAACTGCCTGTCCTATCGCACATCGATTAATCCTGCTATGGTTTCCCCATCCCTTCCGCCTAGAACCGTAGCACCATGAGGGCGTCGCGATCCATTGGCGCAACCACCTCGGTGTGGTGGGCCGCCCTCTTCGTCCTAACCACTTTTCTATCGACTGCCTCGACCGTATACGCAAAAGACGAGCCGACCATCGTTGTGAATGAATTCGAGGGCATGCCGAATAGTCCCACTTACTTCCCAGACTCCAATGTCCTCATGTTGCGAGAGGTGGGAAAGTCTCATGCCATTTGGCGATCTACTGATGGCGGTGCCACATGGGACAAGGCTAAAGGCATCGATCAAGAAAAGAGCAGCGCTCTTATCATGCACAAGTACGATCCGGATCGCGCATATGTTTTGACATTCGGCAACGTACACTGGAAGACAGCGGATAAAGGGGAAACATGGGAAGAGTTCTATACCGACACCTATACCAGCGACTTTGCCGATACCATGGGGAAATGGTTGACCTTCCACGCCGATGACCCGGACAAGATTTTGCTCACTGGTATGGAATGCGAAGGCTTCTTCTGTGAAGAACTTACCCTGTACACTACCGATGGCTTCAAGAAGAAAGCAAAATTACTCCGTAAGCAGACACAAGGCTGCAGTTGGGCCAAGTCATCCCCGGTCTTCACCACGGGTGATGCTGATCTAGACGCCAACCGAATCATATGTATCGTGAGATCCGGCATATTCTCGCCTCAAGGAGAGAACCGACTCTACGTGTCCGACAATTATTTCAAGGCTCTTGATGGTGAGACGCTTGATGAGAAAGAGGTCAACTTGAATGGTCATGGACCGGTTCAGGGTGTCACCAACATTCTCGGAGTGAAGAAATACTTTTTGGCGGCTACATCTTCGCCTCAAAGTGCTGAGATGGCTCTCTTTGTGACTGACGACACCAAGGTCTGGCATCGCGCTATCTTCCCACAAGATCACCCACTCATTGAGACGGCATACACTGTCCTAGCAAGCACCAATTACAGTATTCAGATTGATGTTCGTACGAGCAAGCGCACCTCCAATCCTATGGGTACATTGCTCACTAGTAATTCTAACGGTACCTACTTTGTGAGGAATATCGAGCACACAAACCGCAATCGCCTAACACGCGTCGATTTCGAACAAGTCACTGGAATCCAGGGTGTCTACTTGGTCAATCAAGTCGAGAATTGGGAGGAGGTAGAAAATGAGGAGGCGACGAAGAAAATTATAACATGGATCACTTTTGACGATGGCAGAAAATTCGAGTCGATCAGCACAGACGATGACAATATTCACCTCCACTCTATAACAGAACAAAGTAACGTCGGCTCAATCTTTTCGAGCCCAGCACCTGGTCTAGTAATGGGTAACGGTAATCGCGGTAAATTTCTGAAAGATTACTGGGAGTCCAGTCTTTATATCTCCGATGACGCTGGAAAGACCTGGACGGAAGGACCTGAAGGACCGCATAAATATGAATTCGGCGACCAGGGTTCAATCCTTTTGGCTGTGAAGGACACTAAGAAAGTGAATGTTCAAGAGATCAAGTACTCGTTGGACCATGGCATAAGCTGGAAAACAACCAAGTTACCCGATGATCTCAGTATACTTCCTGGTGTTCTGACAACGACACAGGACTCGACCAGCCTAAAATTTGTCCTTACCGCTCAAACAGGGTCGAAAGAATCACCTAGCTTTCGTGTGATATCAATTGATTTCGAAGGTCTACACGAAGACACATGCAAGAAGGCCGACATGGAAGATTGGTACGCACGAAAAGACAGCGATGGCAACCCTAGTTGTGTGATGGGGCAAACGCAAAAGTTCAGCCGACGCAAGAAAGATGCGAACTGTTTCATCAAAGAAGAGTTCAACGGCGCAACACCAGAGACATCTCAATGCGACTGCACCGAGGCTGATTTTGAGTGCGATTTCAATTTTGTACGAGACGGTGATAAATGCAAGTTAGAAGGCTTAGTTCTCGCCCCCAAGGAGGCCTGTACAACGGATGACCCTGAGGAGAAGTTCATGGGCTCATCTGGTTGGCGCCTTATCCCTGGAAATAAGTGCAAGCGGACAGAGGGTGATCAAATGGACAACAAGAAGGAGTGGAAGTGCTCTGATGCGAAATCACCCCCGAACACCAGCAGCGGCGAGATTGACGTCACTCGCAAAGTATTCGAGGGGGACTTTAACCAGTTCGAGAAGCACTATCTCGAGCGTGGCGAGCTGAGTAGCTATGATGACGAGACAATCATTGCAAGGCCCAAAAACATATTGGGTAGCGCTGGCGACATTTTTATTACTCACGACCATGGCAAAACCTGGGCTGTACCAAAGGAACTCAAAGGGAAAGACATATTCGGCATTGTTCCCCATGGATATGTCAAAGATATGGCCTTTTTCCTTACTACAGGAAAGCGAGTATACTATACAACTGATCGAGGCAAGAGCATTGATTCGTTCGAAGCACCGGAACCATTGGATCGACAATCAGATGACTCGCCTTTTTCATTCCATCCAGATCGACCAGAGTGGCTCATATGGCATGGGCAGAAATGCACTGGCGACAAATGCTATCTCGAGGCTTCGCTTTCAACCGATCGCGGTGATGACTGGCAGACTCTGAAACGCTACGTGGACCGGTGTGAGTTCACCGGCTCCAGCGCGTATAAATTCCGTCCTAAGTCGCAAATTGTATGTTCTGCCAGAGCACGCGAAAGTAACGATGTCGACGACAATCCGCTTCAGTTGTTGTATACTGATGAGGTTTCCAACGTTGAATTTAATGTTGTTTTGGAATACATCACAAGATTTGCGCTCATGGCCGAGTTCATCGTAGTGGCAACTGAAAATAAGACCGAGAGCACATTAAGTGCTCTAGCCAGTCTCGATGGAAAGATATACGCCCATGCACATTTCCCACCCAACTTTCAGGTCTCTCATCAAAATTCATACACTGTCCTCGATAGTTCTACGCATGCCGTCAACCTTTTTGTTGCTACTGAACTGGAAAAGAGTCGTCGGTATGGCTCAATCCTCAAGAGTAATTCCAACGGCACGTCTTACGTTATGAGCATTTCCGGTGTCAACGCCGACGACACATGGTATGTTGATTTTGAAAAGATGCTTGGCTTAGAGGGGGTCATACTCGTAAATACCGTCGCAAATCAGGACAGTGACTCGGAGCCAAAGAACCTCCAAACTCGGATTAGCCATAACGATGGGGCTCAGTGGTCTTTTCTTCCTCCTCCCCACAAAGATGTTGAAGACAAACCGTACACTTGCTCCAGTCGAGAAGGCGATGCGTTTTGTGCCCTCCATCTCCATGGTTATACCGAACGAGCAGACCGTGGGGCGGCATACTCTTCCGAGTCTGCCATCGGGTTGATGTTCGGCATTGGAAACGTGGGGCCTATCTTAGGCAACGCTAAAGATGCTGATACTTTTATGACCCAGGATGCTGGCCTAAGTTGGAAGGAGGTGAAAAAGGGTACCTGGGCATGGTCGTTTGGGGATCAAGGCTCCATCGTTGTTCTCGCCCAGCGAAACACCAAAACTAAATCGGTCTCTTATTCACTCGACCGTGGCGAATCATGGCAAGATATGGAGTTTTCCGATTCTGATGTAACCATTACTGATATCACATCCCTACGGTCGGGGTCTTCTCGAAATTTCATCCTTTGGGGGCATACAGGCAAGGAACTAATCACAGTCAATCTCGACTTTTCTGGCTTAACTGATAGGCCTTGTGTACACGATGAAAAGGACCTAGACAAATCCGATTACGAGCTATGGTCTCCTGAACATCCGTTACAACCTAATGGCTGTTTATTCGGTCACAGGAATCGGTACCTACGCAAAAAGAAGGACAGGACCTGCTACAATGATCGAGAGCTTCGGCAGGTATACGATTTTGAAACTTGCGAATGTACGCGACAGGATTATGAATGGTAAGCTAACCGAAACCCGGATTCCCGGTCAAGAATTACCATCAACTAACATACTTACCCTACAGCGATTATAATTACGAGCTAGACGCCCATAATTATTGCACTCTTGTCGAAGGTCTTCGACCTAAGGACCCTGAACAAATCTGTCGCGATGATCCAGAAGCGATTGAGTATCATGAGCACACTGGTCTCCGTCGCATTCCTTTAACGACTTGCAAGGGCGGTACCTTTGATCCAGATAATGTCTTCAAGGTCCACCCATGCCCCGGCCACGAGGAAGAATTTGAGAGGAAACACGGCGTATCGGGAGTAGCTATCTTCTTTGCTGTGACTGTCCCTATCGCCTTTGCCTCACTCGTGGGCTGGTGGATTTACAGAAATTGGCAAGGCAAATTCGGCCAGATTCGTTTGGGCGAACAGAGTACCCTGGACAACGACTCGCCGTTGGTCAAATATCCCGTCATCGCTGTGTCAGCTGTCGTGGCTGTCGTTGGCGCCTTGCCCTTAGTCGCCTCTAGTATCTGGCGAACGATAAGTTCCACAGTGACGAGACTAAGTGGCAGAGGAGATGGCCGTGGCCGTCACAGCTGGTTACGATCAAGTGGTTTGCGCAGGTTTACTACGAGAGACAGCTTTGCCCGTGGGAGGGGTGATTACGCAATTGTCGACGATGATGAGGGTGAACTTCTAGGCGACGACAGCGACGATGAGGCCTGAAGAGAACGTGACTGGTCGACATCCCAGCTTTCCGCGGATAAGTCAAGTCGGGACCGATGCGGATGATGGACTGGTCCAACGCTCCGTTGCTACGGGTAGCGATGATCAGGCATTTATGTGTATCACTTAGAAAGGAGACTTGCGTGTGGGTATTCCAGCATTGGCGTCGATTGGGGAAACTTGGGACAGATCTTTTTGGCTAGACATACATTGAACATTAATTACATCTCCGGTAGACCTTTTCCTACGTCCGGCGCCGCTTCCCTCTACGTTGTAGTCACGTAGCAACAAAAGTATAAACCAAGTCTGTAGAAATGTGACCGCCCGAGAATCAAAGCTGGGTAAAAAGGAGGCGGGTACAAAGAGACGGAAGATAGGCTTTGTCGTAAATAGAACAAGAGAGCATCGGAGCATCAAACTTATTGCAATGCACCCCCTTCCCGTTCTACCGCTACCTTTATCGTTACTTCGGCCACCATACCACCAGTTGAGATGTTTCAGCACGGTCATAAAGTAGAATTCTATCTTTTTTTATCTGTTTTTTTCCTTTTATTGTTTTTTTTTTCATTCTCCCCTCCCCCTTTCTTTTTCATTTCCCTCCGACCCAAGGAAAATGCGGCATACCTAATCAACTCGCGGATGGACGGGTGAACGGACAGATAGATTGAGGGGGGGGGTTGCCCGTGTGTCTTGTCTATCTATCTATATGTCTGTTCTATCTGACTATCTGACTCACCGGGAGTAACAAACAGGAAATTCCCACGCGCTGGGCCCCCAGCGGGAGATGTCGTGCCGCAGGACACAGACGGGAAAGGGGGGGCGGGGGCGGGATGGGAAGGAATGCTGGGACACAAAGCCGACAGGGCTCTCTCATTCACCTAGATTGGAATCTCTAAGTAAGTGTGTAGGTAGGTAGGTAGGTACCTACTAGAGCAAGCAGGGTAGCAAGCGAAAGATAGGAGAAGGATAAAAAGCAAGGTATGGTATATATGTGTGTGTGTCCTTGCTTTTTTATATATCGATGACTCAGGATAGACAGGGCAGGTAACGTGGACAGGGCTATATTAAGCAGTGCGTGTTAGATATATAGATATACCTAGTTCAAGTTTTTTTTTAGGCTGCCAGCTCCGAGCGTTGCAGCGTCGCATTATATAAAGTGCCTGCATCTATGTAGGTAATAGATACAGTATGTCGCTCGCTCAGTCATCACTTACTTCTCTACCTACAGTACATCCATGCTGACGTACACTATAACTATATTCCAAGATATTATTACCCCTGAATCCAGCGTCCCGTGTCTTTTGCTACCTCTCTATCTCTCCTTCAACCTTGAGGGCGAACAGGAGCTTGCAGTAGTAGTGGCAGTGAGACGTCTTGCGGTAGCTGGTATGTTATAAGCTTTTCGTGTTGAATAGACACACGAACTTTCATGATTAAGATACAATGTCGTCCCGTGTTTGTACGATAGGTACCACAATAAGCTCAGCAATGCCTCCCACATTGTCAGGCTTTGCCATTGTGTGAATGTATTGTAGTTGTAGATGGGATGGAGTGGACCTAGTGTCCTAACACTGTAGCTACCATATATACTTCTAGTGTAAGTACCTACATAAGCACATTTGGGGGCTGGGGCTGGGGCCGAGGTCGAGGCGGGACAGCATGATCAATGTCACAACGGAGTTGAAAAACCTAGCTTAGATCCTACAGGCCAACTTATAGCAGATACAGACATAATCTGCGAATGCAACAGTCACAGCTGACAAGCAATGGTCGAAGAAAAGCATGAGTTGAACTATGCTAAAGCTGCTTCAGAAAAAAAAAATACAACCTGCAGCCATGAACCTGCCCACAATTGGGATAAGCGGATGGCCACGACTGTGTTTGTACAAGATACAAAACAAGTTCATCAAGGTAAACTGTATAAAATCAATAACGAGCAGTCCAGCCCAATAAATGTTAACACATATGAAAGCCGCTCAGAAATGCTTCCGACTAGCTCCTAACTCCATGCCGTGGTCAAACTCGCTAAAATCAGAACGCCAGGTGAAATGATTTCTCCTCATTCCCTTCCACCCAGTTTGCACGCGTAATGGCATACTTGAAAGAGACGTATGACAAGAGGAAGGGAGCTGAACATGTTTCTCCTTGGATATAATACAGAAACAAATGAGCAATCGCTCTATAGTAACTGAAGGCGAAAGTCGGGCATTCTATATACACATCAAAAATGGGTTCGACCCAAATAAGTTTATGTGTCCATGAGAATCTCCGGTCCGTCGTGAGATTATATGAGGTTTTAATTAAAGCGTTTGGCTAACCTCGACGCACCCGGTTCCAGAAACGTTTGACCATCCCTTCCGATGATGAGCTGAGTTCCCGATCAATATCAGCAAAGATCTGGTCCATACTCTCCTTCGTCGCGTCATTGTTATCGGAGTCCAGAACGGGTGAATCGACTCGGAAGGGCCGTAATGGAGGTCGTGGCTGAGAAGAACAACGTGATGCAAGGCCATTTGACCAGCCATTCGATTCCTCTTGGCGAGATCGTAAATCGGGCCGCGTCAGAGTCATTCGCAAGGTCATCTCACGAGAAGCAGTAGGACCCTGTCCATGACTTTCAGGGAATTTCGTTCGGAAATTGGAGCCATGGCCTTGAAGGGGAAAAGGCTTGATACTATGTAGGGTTTCGGGTGTATGAGGTGTCCTGGGAGACTCGGAGTCGGGGATTGAAGTTTCTTCGCTATAAATAGATGAGCTGTCATCTGCGAGAAACGTTTTGAGCTTCTCGGAGCTCGCCATGAAAAGGCCTCGGGAGAAGCTTCGACTTCTTCTTGGCGTGCCCCCCGACACCGCAGCGGCATAGACATGGTTGGCCGGGAAGCCAAACTCTAACGCCTCGTCGAACTTCTGTGGAGAAGCTAGGTAAGCGCGAAGTTTGTGGCGTGCTTCAGGGTCCTGATAATGAGCTGCAGCCAGGTCAATCGACACAAGGGATGCCTGTGGATTGTGCTTCGGGGTGATTAGAGAAAGAGCTCGAGATTTTCGACGCGAGTGGGTCGCTATGGGAGCCTGCTCTGCAAAGGAGGAATCTTTAGTGCCTGGGCGACTGGAAGTGGAGGAACGGCCAAAGGATAACTTGTTGACAGACAGGCGGCGGCGGCGGAACAACGAAGGCGGGCCGGTCGTAGTCACGGGTCTGGACGGCTTCAGATCGGCATGGTAATCGTCGAGGGTTAGGCGAAGGTCGAGGTCATCCTCCTCGTCTAACCAGCTGAAGCTATCGAAGAGAGCATGGTGAGATGGTTCGTTAAAGACAGAAGATGGCTTGCCCGCAGTTGGTATGGATCCCATGTCTATGTTACTAGCCAATGGTGAGTTGGCTACGGGCAAGTGATGCTCAGGTTTCTCTGGTGATGCGATGTCGGTGGTCGTTTAAAGATGTCGTCGGTGACATCCAGACCAAGATGGTACCCCTCGAGGTTGACGGGAATATCGTTGGCACGTTTCTGGTGTTGGGAGGCAGCACACAAGAGGCAACACACAAGCGGTCAAGCGGCCGACCTTAACAACAAAGGCCGGCGGTCTTGCAGTGATGCTGTTGTGCGAGGCGATGTAACACGGTACGTGCCTGTCTTTGTCTGTCTTTTGTCTTTCACGCCCCGACGTCGAGATCCCTAGGTTCCAGCGCGAAGACGTCGGGAATTCTGGCTGGAGAATGCCAGTCAACTATCGACGAGACAAATAATTGCCTCGGCGAACAAGGTGTTGACGGATATTGAAGAGGTGGAAAGGGGGCAAGGGTAAGTAAGGGATGGGGGAGAGGGGGAAATTTTAGACAGCGTCCAGGTAATTAAGCTAGTAGTGTATATACAATATACACATGGAGATGATACACCCGGTAGAGCCAAGGCGAGACAGAGACGGCTTGGTTCTGGCAAAGCGGCACGGCGCAAAGAACGTGTTAGGTAGTCACGCATGCATATGCTATCCTAGTATCCTAGTACCTACCAACCTACACAAGGAATAGGAATAATAATGAAGCTACTGCTACATGTCTGGGGCATGTACAGTATAGATACTTCGCAGTTGTCCTACGTAGTAGGTAGATGGCGCGAGCAGTACATAAGTGTCTAGACGCAGTCCATCTACCTACTGCTATGTAAGTACGCATGTATGTACATTATCTGCATGTATGCTGTACACTGCCGTTTCTAGCTGTACTATGTCGTGACAGTAGGTGCGACGCCACTGCGCAGTGGCAGTTGATAAATCGGAAAGAGCCACGAGCAGGGAAACGATAGAACAGAGCCCTACGATCGGGAGGTACTGTTAGGTACGAGAATGCAATGCAGCGGTGAGCTGTGCACGCGGTTCCATGTGATGGCTAGCCGAGCCGTATCCTTCGAGCATAGGTAGTATTATTATTCTTTAGTCTGCCTAGTATACATGCAGGTTGTGCTGTGCTGGTGTTCTGGTGCCGCAGCCGATGCAGGAACAAGCACCATTGGAAGAGCAAATTGACTTATCAATCAATCAAGTTATGTTCCGTGTTCTATGCGTAGGAATATCTACGATGTATACGACCCATACAACCATATATGACCACATACATAATATGAGATATTGCTCTTGATACTGCAACCTATCTATACATCGTAGTGTATACACTACCACCCACTAGTACTAGTCCAGGAGCACTATACCAAGAATGACCTTGCTCCATAAAATGGGGCGCGCTACATCTGCACGCCAGAATTTTAGTACGTACCTGCCTACATAGTATAGCCAGTACAACAAAGTCTGTTTACTTACACAAGGTATGTGCGTGTTCGTTGATCAATACACGTACAGTATGCCAGCAAACTTGTTGGTTAGCGTTACGTTACCCTTAACTGAACCCTTGATGCTACATACCATGCAGTAACTCTCTACCACCTAGAGATGTATTTTTCAGTTAGAGTCTCTATCATGTAAAGGGACTACAAATACCTTGTAGTAGCAAGATCTCTTCTGTTGTACTAGGTATTGCTACTCTCTTTCTCGGAGGAACATACCAAGAGCATCCGCGTCCTTTCTGTTTCTGTCCGTTAATCCACAGAATTCTGTAGATTGGTCCAGTACTTTGGTTGGTGCAGGGGTAACGAAAGGAGGAATGTAGCGTATGTGCTGTGACGAATTTGTGATGGCCAATTACATCGTACCGTTCCATGACGATGCTCCTGCGAAGCTACCTACACCATATCAACGGACGAGGACCATAGTATCGAGTACTGTACGGAGTACAGTAGACTACCTGTGTGACTTATATAAGTACACGTGTAGTAGTACCTATACCTACCCACTCTAGGTAGACATGCAGAGTTCACACGTGTAGCTGTCAAAAGTAGTGTACAGAGCAAGAATGGGTGCCTAACTTATAACGGTAAATTCCATCTGAAAGTGAAGCTAGTTTGCTAGCATTACCTAAAACATCTAGCAACAGCTTTTCGAGGTCCAAGGCGATGCGTAATTATTCCCGATGGACTTGCCAACAGCCAACAGCTTGAAGCTGTGTGATATGTCCTCCAATGGGAATACCGGTAGTCCACTTATGCGTAAGCACACATCACATTTCGGCCATTCGTACCCACTCGCCTTTTTTTCTATCATGACTCTTTTTTCTTTCCACACGTCTACCCAGTATGATGCTCCCTCCCTGGCTGTCAACAAGCCCTGGACTAGCACTTTGGCAACCCCATTGGCTTGCGATGCTAGGTCCCTGATTGATTGTGGAGATCCTATACGTGCCACGGACTACCCCAGACAGAACCCAGGGCTCTGTAACCAACGAGCTTTTGAAGGGGAAGACGATCAATATCGCTAAGATAAGACGGAAACATTCCTCTGTCTGTGTTATCGGCAATCTCGCCCTTTCCATACGCAGATCTGCCATGGCCTCCGTAAAAGTGATCCATGATTCCACTCTACTACGTAACCTTCATTCCTCACGTCCATTAAGCGCCTACTAATGGTCTCGACATGCGCATACACGTATATGTAGCATAGTGCAATAGCACCTACATACAGTTTACGCTAGAATCCACGCACTTGGGACGATCCTTCGTGTCTTTTAGTTCGAATCTAAGTCGCGCTAGCTAACCGCCGTGCAAAGGAGCCTCCTCAGCTTTCCAGACCGCATGACCGAGTATTCGTATATGTCGAACGATCAAACTTGTGTCGGTATGTCGGTATACTACTGCGTAGAAGGACGAGAATTACTTAGCCGAGTCCGGGAGAGCTGGATAGAACCTTGACTCGATGCTACTGTACCGCGTGTTCACTAGGTACAGTATGCCCGAGTTCTGGCCGTCTGAATTAGGTATCCCAGTCTGTCGGTCGCTATGTGGTGTGGCTGAAGTTACGTTCGGCTAGCAGTGTAATCTCTACTCTTTGGTGATGAATTCTGCTATCGGCCATCCAAAACACCTATTATCACCGTCGATCCCATGCAGGTCCAAATCTGTCTTGCAATCTCACAATTTCGATGGCCGTTTGTTAATCTATGTTATCCATGGATCGATTCTATTGCATACCTATCAACAGATGTACGCACCGATCACCCGTAGCAGTCGGCTCGATCTTTGTATGGACTGCAGATTTCAAGGTTGGGGTTGCAATCGAGAATAAATAATCGCACAGTTGCAGTTTGTAGACTTGGAACAACAGAGGCAATTGCGACGTTGGTGATCTAGACAACTGACCCAGCAGCAAGTTGCCATGCACGTTTTAGAAGCGTCACGCATACATCAAGGTTTCGAGTTTGCGCTTAGGGCTGGTATGGATCAGTCAACGAATGACCTTAGTTGGATTTTTCTCTGTATAGATATCGCACACACTGAAACTGTTCATCTCTGGCAAGTCCGATCCCTATCAAAAAGGACGATCAATACCCTCAACATCACGTCCCCGTAGAAGAAATTTCGAAAGAGCTGAATGTAACATTCTCCGCAGCGAAAGAAAGCCGATGCTACCCATTGACATAGTCAGCCGAGCATCTGTCGCAACAATTGATTATTGGAAGAAGAAAAACAGGGAAATATATCCCTCTGAGAACATTCTGGCCGGTACCACCTAGATGTCAGTCATCATGCGGGAGCATTTCTCGGAGTCACCATGCCCAACATAGCCCCCGTCTCTCGACACTCTATGGCCGCCTGCCTACGAAGAAGGCTTCAGCGGATCATAGTATTTATATACCCTCCCTTCCTTACCCTTGGCCTTGAGGGCTGGTGCCCGGAAGGTCGATACGCCGGTGTTTCGGTCGTATGATTCGAAGCTACAAGCGAGTCGCTTACCGCCACCGCCTGGGAGGTCAACGACGAAGTTCGGCACTTTCGGGGAACAAATTAGCGAAATTTCCTTAGAGTATAATTTAAGCGTAAGTTTATAGGAGTATTGGCGAGTGGGAACGGATCTAAGCATATGATACTTCCACCCTTGGAATAATTGGAAGCAGAGGTGGAGGACTATGGATACGTGACATACTAAAGAACCCGGTTATAGAGCCTCGGATTTGCGATTCGATGTCCAAGCTGGTCTGGAGGGGGGTCCTAAAATGTTCGACTTTGGGGACCATGTCGCATTGATAGACATAATACTACTCAAATAATTAGACTTTCAGTGGACTCTTCTTTGACTAGGTGTTGGCCGAGACGGCCTACAGGTTGAATATTCATTCGTGCGAGTTTTTTTATCAGGGATAACATAATATCGACACTATCATTCACCCCTCGAAGGAGGACCGACTGGTTGCGAATTGTAATCCCAGCTTGAATTAACTTGCTACTAGCTCTTTCGGTAATCGATGATATCTCATTGGGATTGTTGAAGTGCGTATGAAGGGCGAAATCTGTAACGTCTAGTATTAGCAACTACTCAACCTAGCGAGGTGTGAATGTTACTATGGGGTTGGAAGTTATTGGGACTAAGAGGGAGCAAGTGTAAGACGATTATACATAAGAATAACTTCACAGGTACTTCACTTACGTTTATCTGCTCTCCTTGCCTTATCCGCGACTCGAATCAATGTCTTTACCCAGGGATCATTATCGTCGAGAATTCGATTGGGGGCAACTGCTAGCCCCTTGGTCGCGAATCGAAACCGCTCAATGTTTTTCATACCGATTAGGCTATCCCCAATCCATTCGAGGATACTATCCAGAGTGAAGAGTCAGTAACTACTATTGAGAGCAAGAAGCCTAGTTGGGTTCTCATGGATAACCAAAGGGAGTGGGATGGAACCTCGCCCAGAAGGAAATTAAAAGACTTCGGAATACATACTGAGGTGGAAGGTAATACGCGTCGCCGCCAGAGACGACGATATCTTTGAGATCACCTTGGCTTTCTATATAAGCGAACGCGGCTTCAAACCTCGAGCGAGAGAGCTTGAACGGTCCCTTAACCACAATAAAGGTGTCGGCACCTACGCCGTACGACCTCGTACAGAAGACGCAGTAGACTGGACAGACGGAAATAGCTAGAGGTTTTCAGCAGTGTTCCCATAGACTAGTATGGGGGGTTGATCTTACCAAGAAATAACGCTCTGTCGGGATACCGATGCACGACGCCGTCCACCGGCGAGTCCTTGCGCTCGTGTAGAGAGTCGAGCTCGACATTCGGGTGATCTTTCATCATAATAGACCCCAGCGGGACGAATTGCCGAAATACTGGGCAATTAGCTGGATCCGCCCAGTTCATCATACTCAGTATATAGGGCCTGCACTATTCAGCACCAGGGATCATCTCGTATTTAGATAGTAGAACGGCTGACTTACGTGAGCCGTACGGACATGGTAGATCTTTTCATCCCTGTAACTACATCGCCCGCGAACTCGTGGCGGCTCTGCATGTCACCTATACCTACAGCTCGCGGTATCTTCTCGGGGACTACGACGTCGAGGATCTCGAGCAACTTTTCCTTTCTTTCGACTATATTCTGAATCATTTTAGTGAATAGGGAGAATAGCTCTGGGGCAAGTTCCCCTTACCTTGACATTCCATCGCCAGGAGAAGAACTCATCTCGGGACGTGTCCTTGAATATTGGCACTTTGCGCCAAAACTCCGGCTCTTCGAGGTCAGCTCCCGAGGGAGCTTGATGAATCCCTGGTGGTATATTATTGGCTACTAGGGGATCACCAGTGCCATGAAATGTGGTGCTAGATATCTGACGTGCTGTGCGAAGAGGGAAGAATGCGGTGCCCCAAGGCGGCTTCGTACGTCCACGAATGAGGTGCAAACGGCGAGCTGTAGAAGGGAACATCTCGATTTATAGAAGGGGGGTCAACTGTAGAAGATGAATAACCTTTATGACTAGTGTATAAGCTAAGGATACTATCGACTGCCGTCAACTTCCTAATATTAGATGTGAGTGTGATGAACTTAAGAGGAAAGAAGGCCGGAACCCAATTCGATGTTTATGTGATAGCTTAGGAATTCCGAATGCTTGGATCGTCTTGTTAGTAACAGTGTATAACTTGGATAGGTGATCAAGCAAGCGGTACAGGGTGTTGGATGTATTTAGTATCCAAAAGCTTCCAGTCTAGAACCCTGAAATAGTTATGTATTTTATGATAGAACTAGACGCTATCCAAGTTTGGACGCATGCATTATGCTCGTTGACAATGGATGACCGGCTGACTATTCGAAACCCGACAATAATCTGCTTGGTGCCGCCTAGCACGTTATCAAGACTGTAACGTATTGGGTTGAGCCTGCTCATTGTCTTCACCATATCGCAGCCACTCACAAATAGAATACGATATACCCACACATCGCCAAATTTCGAAGTCTTCCACACTAGGGGTTATAATGGTGATTAATAGCTGCTCTATAAAAGGTTGGCTTAGACTGTCGGTAGAGGCTAGATGAATGCTATGTTCACTCATTCGATTTTGACTCCCTCTAATTACCCTCAGCTACCTTCCAGGCGTCCTTTTCATGATACCCGAGGTATAGGAGTTAACGACGTGTAAGGGGATGTATTATCTGCTGTACATTGGAAAAAGCAATGAGGCGAGTACATAAAGAGTGAACTCACGACTCGGGTACACTACCAGCACTTCCACATTGCTACTAGTCTGGGCGGAGATCTCGATGATCGAACAACAAGACCAGGATCCAAAAGACTCAGGCATATTCCAGAATAATGCCCGGGAGTATATTAGGCTTACAGATGTAGTTGATACCCAGTCAGCCATCAATTTCGGACTAGGTTTTGTCGAACAGATACTAGATCCGGGCCGTGTCTACTTTCCACCGCACTTGACATGTCGATCACGTATCTGCTTTAACGGCCAATGTGGACACTGAGTGAGGAGCCATCTCTGCCTTCTAAACTAGAAAGATCATTGCTCAGAGATATGATTCTGTTGTATCAAGCTTACTTGCAGGTTACCAAACTCATACACACCTGCATATCATGGCATGCGCATATTGAAGTGGCCGCGTGGGGGCATCCGATCGAGATTACGCCGGCCATGGTTGACAGCTCCTCTGCTAACAACAACGACTCTCTCGACGGCCGCCCCAACTCAACTCAACACAACACTTACTTCATAGCCGTCGCGAGGTGGCATATCTGGTAGAGTCAATAAGGAGACGACGCAGTTGGGATAAGGGAGTCGACTCTGAATATCTGTCATGAATGACAAGAGGCAACTCGGTGTTACAACTTAATAGATATGAAACCCTTATCAAAAGAATGGTTCCTTCTTGATGGAGAGCTGGGTAGGACTGATGAGCATATATGTGACAAAGCCGCGAATAGCCTTTTTCTTTTCTTTGGAAGGTGTCAATAAGGCACTTCTTCTGGTCCCAACGACGACACCTACTCAGGGTTCGGGTTCATTTCCACTGGGCCGTGGGTTTGATACTCCTGCTAGTCACCGTTGCATGGCATAACAGGTGACCCAAGTTTGAGTGTTGAACTGTTGGGACTACTTCGGCGGCGTCCCTGTGACTCGCAAGGTACAAGCAGCCGATGGCAAATGGTGTAAGATGCCTTGCTGAACATGATGCAGAACGACACCCCTGTACAAGTCCATACGGGTTATCCCTCCTCGCTCAACGCCTTAGGAGAAATCCCATACTGTGGTAGGATTGTCAGTGGTAAAAGTGATCCACCACTCAAGTTGGCATGGGAACTTTGGAGTAACCATTCTATAGATTTTTATTGGATACAGCTCTTCAGACCCTTGTATGGTTCCCAAACTGTCGGGTTCGGTGGCTTGACATAGTGAGAAGAGCCACTGTGCTCCATACTGTATTCTACCGTGGCTGAGCACCTCCATGCTGGTTATAGGTACGTGTATAGGTGGAAAGGAGCCTCGAAGTCACACACTTTGTCTTATGTACTTCCTTTTAATAATTTATATGGGATGAATAATAGGCGATTAAAGTTTTTACTAAGCTCTGTTGCCATTTGGTTTCCCCCAATCACTTTATTTTGTGCCTTGTCCTGAAGTACTTTACCTGTGGCTAATGGAGCCCCGTTCTCTTCCTCACCGCTTACCCCATTAAGTAGTGACCTAATTAAGCTCTCAAAATGCCTAGATCGGAAGGGAGTAAGTCCAGCAATATTTCCAGTAGGTACATAGTACCTTTGCGGTATGCTTTACACATACCTCTTTGTAGGTTTTCGTGATCAGGTCTCTATTAACGGGCATGAAGAGATTAACAATTTTTAACTCGTCAAAGTAATCTCAAGAGTGGGGGTTTTAAGGGAAAAAATAACAACTTCGACTCGAGTTCTTACCATTCGGGCAAATCATGGCCAAGAACCCTGTCATCGGCCTACTGGGCGGAGGTGAGGAACTCTCTTATAACATGATGTTTTTTTAAGGAAAAACTCTGACTTCAATTTCAGGCCAGCTGGGCCGCATGCTCTGCCAAGCTGCCGCTCCCTTGGGCATCACTGTCGCGGTACTAGATGCAGAGGACTGCCCCGCCAAACAGATCAACCATAATAGTCTTCATGTCACTGGGTCGTTCAAAGACCCCGAAAAGATCAAAATCCTAGCCTCGCGCTGCGATGTATTAACCGTTGAGATTGAGCATGTCGAGTGTGATGTGCTGGAGGAGATCGCAACCAAAGGTGTTGAAGTGCCCTCTCCGGACGGACACGGCACCATCATGAAGCGGGTGCCGGTTCATCCCTCTTACAAGACCATTCGTTTGATACAAGATAAGTTCCAACAGAAGGAATATTTCGCCCAGAATAGACTCCCTGTTGCCCCTCAAATGGCTATCGAATCTGGTGATGCCCGAATCGCATCCATCGAACAGGCCGCTAAGCGCTTCGGCTTCCCTTTCATGCTGAAAGGCGCTAAGGGATCTTATGATGGCCGTGGCAATTTCAAAGTTCGTGCTGCAGATGATTTCAAAACTGCCGCCGAACAAATGGGTGACCAGCCACTCTATGCTGAGAAGTTCGTACCTTTTCAGATGGAATTGGCAGTTATGGTAATGCGAACTGAAGATGACGATGGCAATTTGAAGAAAGTCTACCCGTATCCTGTCGTTGAGACAATACATGAAGACAGTATCTGCACTAAGGTAACTCACATTATTTACACAATATTATTGTCACGTTTTAACCTTTACTAGGTTTTTTTCCCGCCTCGTAACGTCGCCGAGAGCGTTACGCAGAGGGCTCAGAAGGTTGCCTGCGACGTAGTCAGTCGTCTATGGGGAAGAGGTGTATTTGCTGTTGAAATGTTCCTGGTTGGTGACGAGATTCTCGTCAATGAGGTATGCATATACTTTCATCGCCGTCTTACAAGGCATTATAGCCCGTCTGCCGGCGCATTAACCAGAACACTAGGTTGCTCCTCGACCACATAATTCCGGCCATTTGAGTATCGAATTAGTACCTCAAAGATCTCAGTTTCGTGCTCAGCTAGACTCCATATTAGATAGGGTCCCGTCGCCGGAATTTTCCTTTGTTCCCCAGTTTCCATCGGCTATCATGTTAAACATACTTGGTGGCGCAGAGTCCCATTCGCACGATAGACTCGTCAACTCAACTACTAGCTTATACCATCCATACGCCAACACGGCATTACACTTGTATGGTAAGGAGTCAAAACCAGGCCGAAAAATTGGCCATATAACTGCTTGGGGCCAGTCTTCCGTTGAGCAACTTTCTGAGCGAATTAGTCACCTCGTCCAATGCATGGACGAGATCAGAGCAGAGCGCATCGGATCGGCAGAGATAACAGGGGAGCCAGTGTTACAGTCCGGACCGACTCCATTGGTAGCGGTCACAATGGGTTCCGACTCAGGTCAGCATCCCGCTATATTTTCCTGCTATAGAATCATTTCTATGCCTGCATGACTATGAAATGTTAGCTCCCTTTCCTAAAAGTGGCAAATACTGACCTTTTATTTTTGAGTAGATCTGGGAACACTCACTGCTGGACTTAAAATACTGAAAGATTTCGATGTTCCTTTTGTGGTCCGAATCACATCAGCACACCGTACACCACATCATATGATGCAATTTGCTGCCGAGATGAATAAATCCGGCTGTAAGGTGATTATTGCAGCTGGTAAGTAGTAACATCTGCAGACCATGTTAATATATGATCTACTTCTCCAGCTGTGAAGTGGGACGTGGATGCAAAGATAATTCTATCTGCTCCACCTCGACACTTTTATTGATTAGGGAATTATGCTAACATGGAATTTTGGAATATAGCTGGAGGCGCCGCCCAGTGAGTACTCCGTACCTCAACTACTTAAAGGGATCAGGCTAGGAATCAGATCTACGGGCTGAACCCCTTTCCAACGCGAGTCCGGATAATCTGGACGACTACAAAAGCCTTATCGAGTTTCAAACACCATTCAAAGAACAGCTGCTAACCTTCATTCCACTAGTCTTCCTGGAATGGTATCGAGCGAAGTTGCCCTGCCCGTAATTGGGGTTCCTGTAAGGGCTAGTGTACTGGACGGCATGGATAGTTTACTCTCCATTGTTCAAATGCCCCGCGGAATCCCTTGTGCAACCGTACGCATCTCAGATCCTCCTTCCCCCTTCCCTGTCTAGTCTGTTGAATCTGGTGCTCTTCAACATCCCTTATCCTGGAGAATACTCTATGAGAACAGACAAACTGACGGCTGATTATTCAATAGGTCGGGATAGGGAACTCAACAAATGCCGCGCTCTTGGCTATTCGAATACTAGGTGTTGCGTTCCCAGAGTATGCCGAGAAGATGAAGGCATACCAAGAGAAAATGAAGAACGAAGTCCTCGCGAAGGATGAGACTATACTCTCTATTGGCTGGGAAAAATATCTGAGTCGGTAGGCTAAAGTCGCTTTGGGAGTTAAAATGGAGTAGAAGTTTATGTACACATTAGTTGTTGATAAGGAAAGAAAAAGAAAGGTTTGAGCACATTGAATCAAGACAGGTTAGCAAATAAAGATGCTAGGAAGGGAATCATGGTATCTTCCTTACAAGTAGCATGACCATCTAATCCTATGTTGAAATCCTTTGCAGGCCTCAAATATGGATTAGAGTAGGTTACCTGATAAGGGTGTGAAGTGATACTTTTCCTTTGCTCTTCGTCGCGAGGTATTCTACCCTTACTCTCTACAAATCGAAGCAATATTGGCCTACAGGAACAAAGAGCAGTCACTACCCATATTCATACAAACGGAAGGTCGCATTGTACAAGTATTATATTGGGACAGCAGTAAAAGACCGGGGATGCAATACCCTAAACTATCCTAGGCTTAAGCGCCCAGATAGTGTCTTACGTCAATGCCGGCAATTCTGCTGCTTCTATGTTCAGCCTGCTTTTTGTGTTTTCAGGTATGTTTCTGTAGGTATTGATAGCGGTGATTTACCTCCCCTCGTTTATCAAGTGTGTTGCTAGAGTAGGTGTGTTGCCATGACACCTCACCCCATCATCAACAGTGACTCGAGTTATTTATTAGTAGAACCGCATTTCATCTAGTGTCCATATCCGGAACCGTACTGCCTTTCGTAGAAGTCACCTGACAATATTGGCGTACAACTAGAGGATATGCCAGAACACGCGATGTTTCGTAAGAACGGGAGACCCTAATGGGGGGCTACCTAGAGTGGTAGGTAACATGGCGAGCTGACGATAGGATTCGCGTAGGCAGCTAGACTTTACCTTGTATATAAGTACTGATGAAACGCTGTGGCAAGTCTACTGCATAAATGAATCTGTTTTATGAGATCCAGCAATAACAACCCTCCATAGTTGCTTGTCATCGAATAGTCCATCGAAAACCTGGAATCAACCGGTGTTTGGTCGATATCCACGGTTGAAGAAGTCCTGTGACTCACATCAAACCTGCAGAGTGCTGAATATTGGAGTCAGCTAACAGGTAAAGTGGCATGTAAGGGTAGGAAAGCGCATACCCAAGGTAGTCTTCCTTAATACTCCCAATAGCCCAAAGCTCACCAACCTCGGCACGGGTACCCAGTATCTTGATGCGAACATGGGTCCCTACCTCGATCGTGGTATCCTCGTTATTGGTGAACTGAGGAGGTGTGGCATTTGGATCCCATTTAATATCTTGAGGGATCAACTTGATGTGGACTTGTCAACTTCTCTTTCAAGCTGGTCGCATGTGGACGACACAGTGATACTTACGTGGGTCGAAACAAAGATGCGAAGTGGGCCAGCTTCAGCAAAGAAGCCATGCTGATTCACTGAAACAACCACAGCATCAACCTAGATCCCAGTAAGAATGCGACCGACACCAATCGACATCAGCAGGAGAACGTCCTCACCGTCTCGCCTTTGAAAGGTCTCCAGACCACAGCACGGTAGCCAACAGTGAACTCGGCAAGCCCACTGCCCGGAAGAATACGCCCTTCAGAGATATCGAAGGTGTCCATGATAGAAATGATGTAGTAGCTTCCGGTGCAGGTGCCCTCTACATCCTTTAAGAGCTTGCCAGTAACCAGTTCATGCATGTTCTTGCCGAAGTACGAGGGATGCAGTGTTACCCTGCGTTCGAGGTTGTAGAGGAAGAACATGATTGGATGAGCAAGATCAACCGTGTAGCAACCTTTCGATTCGGCAGCCGTCTGTATCGATGCCTCGACCGGGAGGTGCGTAGAGCTTGGGCTGGTCTGGGCGAACAGGTGAAGGAAAGGCAGTCGGGGTCGCAAGGGTCGGCGAAGGCCGGGGCACGCGCGCGTGTTGCGCCGAGGTGCAAGATGGTTTGTAGTAATACTACTCAGGCTCGCAATTCCATACCAAAACAACCGTGACGCAGAAGGACAGTCGGCGAGACTTGGGGATCGGGTAATGGGCTATAGGTAGGAGCGGCAGGCAACTGAGTAGGCACAATTACGGCTTAAGCTGCCAAGGGCACAATAAACAAAGCTATTAAAGAATGAAAGAAAAGTACAACTTTGGGTATTAGAGAAAGAGCTGTGAAAGGCGCAAGTTGGAATAAGAGAGAACAACGAGGTCGCAACGAAAGCGGAGTGCTGGCCCGTCCGTGGTGGTCGGCGTCGTTGAGGTTGTTACCAGGAAGATGGTGAAGCGTGGGAGAGAGAGGATGCACAATTAGCATAGCCAGCATGAAAGGCTGGCTGCCTTACTCGATGCGCAAGCGTAGCCTTACTTCGAACGTGCGGTATGTAGGTACTACTATGTACATCGTAACGCTGTATTATAGGAGGTAAGTAAATAGACCTGCGAGGTACCTAAATGTCCTTTTTAAGGCCTTGTTAGGTAGGTAATCTGCTTGTAGGAAATAGCTTATTTATGTAGCCGGCCTAAATATTTACACTAGAAGAGGCCATGCAATAAAAAGTGCATGTGCAGACAGGCAGGAGGTAAGGGTTAACATTACCTACCTAAGTACCTACCTAAGCTCAATAGGTAGCGTAAGCTTGAGCCTCACTGAAACGTGCTTCTAGAGACATGTATTCGGGCGGGTAGGATGCAGAGTGCTTGCTATGATTGTACCTAACTTTTCATTTATAGCACTGTCAGGACGCAGTGCATCGTATCCCACAGTCACGGTGGTACATAACTGCTCTGCAATGCAACCCGCGTTGTCATAGTACCAATAAGTACCTGACCTGAGCATTTATGCATGTACTTGGATTAACGCTATCGCTGATCCCCATCCGCCTAATGTCCATGTACCTGATTACCTATCTGGGTAAATTTAAGTAAACTCCTGTCTCATGCACTTGAATACAACAAGGCAAGTAATCTACACACATGTAGGTCTACGGTATATATGTAAACTTTCGCGTTGCTTTTCACTTTGTAGTATATAAGTCGAACTACCCACCTATCACTAAGTACCTAGTTAGAGGTAGTCTTCAAACCAAGAAAGGGAGCTTGAGCATCTGACAGCACGAACATACTCCACACCCCTACTCGACTTTGCCATCGACAACCATAAGCCTCTGAAACCTCATCACTCAGAATGGCTCTTAACCTCGAGAGGCAGCTCACCTTTGTAAGTCTTGATGCAGACACTGACCTCAGCTGCTACATACCGCAAGTGCTATCCCGGCCAAGCCGGAACTTATCTCGGCTGATGCTGACATGTCTCAAGTACGGAGCATATCACGATAACTCGGTCAATGTTGCCATTCACATGGTCTGTGTCCCATTGATCTTATTCAGTGGCTTCACTCTTGTACGCCACCCCTTTCCTACGCTGCCATCCTGGGCCATTCTTAATCCAAGTCTAATCGGCCTATCTTCGTCCTTTAGGCCGCCAATACCGGCACGCTCATCCCGCTTCCCGATGCCATAACCATACCGAACCTCGACCTCAATCTCGGTACCCTCGCTGCTCTGGCCTGGGGCGGTCTATACGTCCTCCTGGAACCAGTAGCCGGCACCATATTAGCATTTATGTGCCTCGGTGCTGCTGCACTAGGGAAAGCTGCTTTGTCCCGCGATCCGACGCTGACCAACCAAACCGCTATTATCGTACACATCGTCTGCTGGTTACTTCAGTTCGTGGGCCATGGTGCCTTCGAAGGGCGAGCGCCCGCCCTATTGGACAACCTAGTTCAGGCTATCTTTCTTGCGCCTCTGTTCGTGTGGCTTGAGTTCCTATTCAAGTTCGGCTACAGACATGAACTTCAAGGCCGTGTAGAGAAGGCTGTAAAAGTCGAGATTGCCAAGTTCAGGAGTCGGAAGGCGGCTGCAGAGGTCAAGAACGGCAAAGCTCAATGAACATTTCTTGGCCATAACTAAAGCCCGACAAGAATCTAAACAAACGCCGCCGATGTCGAAGCGACGCGCCATCTTCTGTCATCACGCAGCGACTGTTATAGAAACCCAGCGCACCTGCTAGAATCCGACGGAGAGCATCCGGCCATATCTAGTCACCAGGTGGGCCAACTATGATGGCCATTGTGAGCCACTTGTGAAGAAATGGCTAGCTAATGGCGTCGTCGTTGTGGTGAGGATTTTCTGATTTCGTACCGTAATCAGTTGTTGATACCCCTGGTGCATTACCCACAGTCTATAGAGAGCGAGTAGTCGCTAATTGCTTACACTCAATTTGAAAGATAGTCTATATTGTATTATATAAGAGTCAAACTACAAGCTATACTTCGTCCTCTGCGGACTTGGTGCTCAACCCCAAATAGAAAGGAGGCTAGGAGGGAGAACCTCACTTACTGTTACCGCCTTCAAGACCTGCTATCCAGGCGCCTGCCTTAAATCGCCACTCTATGGATGTTGCAGACTCGTGTGCTACTGTTGAATTTTGATTACTGCGAGAACTCACCTTACTTATTATTACCAGCGGAATTACTCGTTGTGATATGTGGAAATAAGAGGAGGCCTGAGACAACAAGTGAGTGCTTGTTGCTACTTACGATAACGATAACTTTCGCCAGAAGACCGAGACCCATGGTCGCTAATAG
This sequence comes from Xylaria sp. FL1777, assembly GCA_022578965.1. Classification (NCBI taxonomy): domain Eukaryota; kingdom Fungi; phylum Ascomycota; class Sordariomycetes; order Xylariales; family Xylariaceae; genus Xylaria; species Xylaria sp. FL1777. The sequence goes on along the minus strand of MU400720.1, from coordinate 2,076 downwards.
CCCGCGAAGTCCTACACACAAACGAAACATCGGAATCATCATCGTCAGTCATGGAAATCGACACTCTCTCCTTGGCCCTCTCGATTAGGTTCGATAGCGCGGCTTTTCTGGCATCCCAAGGGCTAACATCCACCCTCCAGTGGCCAACATGATTCCTCGGCGAAGGGCTGGGTTCGTATGACCTTTCTTGGAGTGCGGCTTCGGCTGTAGTCCCGTCAGTATAGCTAGAATACCTTGCGACTGGCTGCTGCTGTTTGTGACTGTCATTAGCTCCCTGGAGTCATAAATTGCCATTCTAGGCAATATTTTAGCTCTAGAAACATTGTTTTAAAAGTTGTTTCGAGAGCTGTTTTAAAAGTTAACACATAGCTATATATTAAAACTGCTTAAAACTAAAACTGCTTAAAACTAAAACTGCTTAAAACTAAAACTGCTTAAAACTAAAACTGCTTAAAACTAAAACTGCTTAAAACTAAAACTGCTTAAAACTAAAACTGCTTAAAACTAAAACTGCTTAAAACTAAAACTGCTTAAAACTAAAAC
>MU400719.1:0-68405 GCA_022578965.1 Xylaria sp. FL1777 | reverse complement strand
TATTTAAAGCAATTTAAGCTATAAAAATACTTTATTTATTTTTATTAGTTTTTTTTTATAGTATTTTTTATAGCTTTTAATTTTATTTATTTTTGTTTTAAAGTTTTATAAGTTTTATTTTTTTAAGTTTATTTAGCAATTAAATATTTTAGTAGTTTATAATTAATTTAATAATTATACTATTTATAATTATAATTTTATTTTTTTAAATATAACTTTTTTTTAAGCTATATTTTAAGCTTTAATAATTTAAAGTTTTTATAATTTTATAAGTTTGCTAATTATATTAATTTATTACTTATTATTATTTGCTATTTTTAATTAAACTATTTTTTTAAATTATATATTAAATAACTTTAATTATTTATATAACAAATATATTTTTTTATAATTTGTTTTAATAACTATAAAGCTTTTAAATAATATTTATATACTTATTTATTTTAATTTATATAAATAAAACATTTAAATTTATTTAATATAACATTTTTATTTTAACTTAAAATAGCAATTTTATATTTTTGCTTTAAAAACATATTTTTTAAATTGCTTTATTATTTTTTGTTATTTTAAACTTTTATAACTTATACTTTTTTTTTAAATTAAAAAGTTTTTCTTTTTTTATAGCTTTTTTTTTTGTTTTTTTTTTTAAATTAGCATTATTTTTAAAAATGTTCTTTTTTTTTATAGTTATAACATTTAACTTTAAATATATTTTAAAATTATTATTCTTAAATTTTATTAATTTGCTTAAATCTTTATTTAATACTTTTTTAAATATTTTTTTTTTGTTTTTTTTAGTTTTTTTAGTTTTAAAATATTAATTAAATAATTATTAATTAATTATAATAGCTATATTAATATACATATTAATTTTTGCTAGTTTATTTATTTTATATAGTTTGTTTTAAACTTAAGTTTTAAATTTATTATAAAATAAATAAAATAGTATAAACTTAAGCAATTTTAAAATTACTATTAATTATTTAAATTTTATAATATAATTTATTGCTACTTTTGTTTGTTTTAAATAATAAAATGTTTTTTTTATATGTTTTATTTTTTAAATATTTTTAAATAATGCTTTTATTTAATTTTTAAACTTAATATAATCTTTAAAAATTTTTTTTGTTTTTAGTTTAAAGTTAGTTTACTTATTAGCTTTTAAAAAATCCTTTAAAATAAGTTAAAACTATTTTAGTATTTTTTTTAACAAAAATTATAAAATAATTATTACTTTTTAATCTTTTTTTATAATAGTAATAAAATGCTATTTTAAATAAAGTTTAATATAAATTAAAAAAGCTTTTATATTTGTAAATTTATTATAAAGCTTTAAAGCAATAAGTTTAAAACTTTTAATGTTTAATATTTTTAATATTATAAATAATTTTAATAATAAAAGCAATAATAATAATAAAAAGTTAGGTTTTTTATTTTAAATTATTACTTTAAATATAGTAATAATAAAAATAAACATTAAGTTTACTAATAGTAATATTAATATTAGTTATAATATAATTATTTATTTAAAGCTTTAATTTATTATTATAATAATAAATATTATTGCTGCTTTAATTATTATAGCTAGTATTTATATTAGTTTAAAAGTTATAATACTTAATATTTAAGCTATTTTTTAAGTTAAAACAACTAGTTTGCTTTATAATGCTAGCATTAATGTTAATTTTTTTTTATTATTACTGCTTAATTTTTTTTTTTTATTATTGCTTTTTTTTTAATAAAAATAACTAATAAAAGTACTAAAGTTTGTTGTTTTAATATATTACTAATTTTAAAAATCTTTAAAATTTTTAAACTTAATTTTTAACTTTTTATTTTTAGTAATATAATTTAAATTTAGTTTTATTAATTATTAAATAAAATTTATTTATATAATACTATTTAGCATTTTTATTTTTTAAATATTTTTTTAGTATACTAGTAAAAATTTATTTTATAAATTATTTATTATTTAATTTTTTATACTAATATTTGTTTTTATGTATTAAGTTTTATTAATTAAAAAGCTATTAAAATATAATGAACTTATTATATATTAATATAACAAGTTTGCTTTTAAAGTTTTAATTTGTAAATAATAATAAAATTTTTAATAATAGTTCGTTAAGAAAGTTTTTAAAGTACTTTTATTACTATGCATTAATAAAAGTTTTAAAAAATTAAAAGTAATAAATATATTAGTGCTTAATAGTTATAAAAAATTAATAGCTAAAAAACTAAAACTTAAATAAATAATTAAATATAAAAAATGCATAATTATATAAACAAAAAAAAAGTAAAAAAAGTAATAACTTTTTTTAAATTACTGCAAATTTAGTAAGCATTAAATTATTATAAGCTTAATAAGCTTTAAATTATTATAAGCTTAGTAAGCTTTAAATTACTGTAAGCTTAATAAGCTAAATAAATCGTTACGTAACTTTAGCTTTAGCTAACAAAAAAAAAAGTACAAAATATATATAAAAGCATTAAGCTGCTTTAAAAGCTACCTTTGTGCTAATTTTATAACACTAAGTTTAAAGCTAAAATAAATAAAATAATCTTTTTAATAGCAAAAAACTATTTCTTTTATGTAATATTTTTTAGCTTTTTATATATATAATGCATTAAATGTTATTATAAGCTAAAGCTATAACTGCTTAATAAAAAATAGCTTTTATTATTTTGTTTTATTAAATAACATTACTAAAACTATACTTTTTATATTTAAAAATATTTATATAAAATATTTTTAATTATTATATATAAAAGTTATAAAAATAATAAGTTAATAATTTAATTAAAGCTTTTAATTTTTTTGTTTAGCTAAATTATTTAGCTAGTTTTTATTATACTTTAAGTTATATATATAAGTAAAGTTATTTTTTATAAGCTAATTATTTTTACGTAATGCTTTATAAAAGCTTATTAAAAATCTAAATTAAAATTACTTAGCTTTATAAACTAAAATATAAGCATGTTTATTATAATTACGTTAATTTTAGCTTTTTTAGTTATGCTTAAAGCAAGCTTTTTTTTAATAGTTTTTTATTTAGCAGCAAAAGTTCTTTTAAAAGCTAAAAATAGTTCTTTTTTAGCAATATTTTTTTTTGCATAGCAAGCTAAAATATAATAGTTGTTTTAACTATACTATTAATAATTAACTTTATTTTTTTTTTGTTAATTAATTATAGTTTAGTTTATATTTTTAAAAGCTATAATAATATTAGCTTACTTTTTATTTTTTAAGTTTAATATTACTTTAGTAAATTTGTTAGATTTTTTACTATTGCTTAATTTGCTTTTTAAAAATAAATTTTAGCTTAAGCAAAAGCAATTTTTTTTGCTATAGTTAAATTAGCTTAATTTTAAAAGCTTTTTTTTTAAACTAAGCTTGCTTTTTAAAAAAAAACCTAAGTATGCTAATATGTTTTTATAAGTTATATTAGCTTTTTAAATAATATTTAAAAAATTATTGTTGTTTTATAATATTATTTTATATATATAATATATTATTTTAGTTAATTTTTTTAGTAAGCGTTTTATAATAAAAATTTAAAATATAAGTTTAAACTATTTTATAAAGTTATTAAAATTAAAAACTTTAGTAAAAAACTAAGCTATATTGTTTTTATACGTTATTTTTATTAGTTTATTTATTAATTAAAAAATAGCTAATAAGTTTTTAAAGCAAGCTTTTATAGCTATTTAATAAGCTATTTAGTTATTAATAATATTAACTTAATAAACTTGCTTTTAATATAACTAATGTTATAATAAAGCTTTATTTATTAAAAAAAAACTAATTTAATTAATTTAATTTTTATTTAAAAAAAAGCTTTTTATATACGTTTTTATATAGTTTTATACCTTTTACTACAATAGTAAAAACTTAACAAAGTTTTTACTATTATAAATTTATAGCTTATTTAGTTAAACAAAGTTAAAAATAGTTATATTAAGCATAAAATTATTAATTGCTTTTAAAATAGCTTTTATAAAGCAATTATACGTTTTAAAAAATAATTTATTATTTAAATTACTATTTTTTTTAATTAGCTTTTATAAACTTTTAAGCAGTTTTTTAAAAAAACTATAAAGTAGTTTTTTTGCGAAAAAATTATTGTTTTTATTAAAGTTATTAAAGTTTTTTTTTAAAGCAAACCTTGCAATAAACCCAGGGTTTTTATTAAGTGCTAGTTCTGTAATAACTTCTAAAGTAATATAAATAGCTATATATTAAGCTTTTAAAGCTTTAATAATAAAGCAAGCTTAAATAGCTTATAATGCTTTATTTATAATTTGCTTTTAAAGCTTTTTTTTAAAAATTAATTGTTTTATAAAAAGTTAGCTTATAAAGCTAGTAATAATACTTTATAATTAAAGCTTTTTTATAATTAAATTTATATTTAGCTATTAATAGTTATTTAATTAGTTATAAAATTTAATAAAAACTGTTTATATATATATATAAAGTTTTTTTAGCTAAAATAAATTAGTATAAAAGTAATTAAGTAATTAATTAATTTGTTTGTTTTTTATAGCTGCTTAACTATTAATTATTCTTTAGTTTTTTTAGTAAGCTTGTTTTTATTTAGCTATTTTTTTTTAAAAAACACTAAAAATATAATAATAATAATTAATTATTTTTTTTAATTAAGTAATAACTTGTTTTTTTGCTTAGTTATTAATAGTTAATTAAGCAATAGTTTTTTATACTTTTTTAAAAAAAGTAATACTTTTTTAAATTATTTTTTATTAAAACTTTTTAATTTGGTTTTATATTGCTTTAGTTTAAATTTAAAAAAGTTCTACAATAAAATTATATATAGTTTAAATTACTTTATAAGTTATAAATAATTTATAACGTTATGCTTAATTTATAAATTTTATATATTTTATAAAAGCTTATATATTATTATAAGCAAATTATATTTATTTATAAATTTTTGTTAGCTATTTTAATAAGTTTTTAATTATAATATTTAATATTATAAAGTTTTTATTGTTTATATTATTAAACATAAAAAAATTATAAAATATAAAAATATTATTAAAGTTTACTTTTTTTTTTTAAATAATTAATTTAGTTATATTATTTTATGTTTTTTTTTTAGCTTTTTTTGCTTTTTTTGCAAAAAAGTTAATAAAGTTAAATATTTGTTTAATAAAAAAAAAGTTTTTAAAAAAGCTAAACAATTGTTTGTTATATATAAGTTTTAAAGTAGCTAAAAAATTATATAATTATATAAAAAAATATAATTTATTAAGTTTTTTTGCGTTAAGCTTAAAATTATAATTAACGTTTTTTAGTTTTTTTTATAAAATACTAAGTTTGCTTTTTTTATTACTACTTAATTCTTTTAAATCTTTTTTGTTAAAGTTTTCTTTTTTTAAGTTTTTGTTTTAAAGCTAAGTAATAAAAGTTTTTACTAAAAGCTAAGCAAGCTTATTAATTTAAGCTAAGCATATAATTAATAAATAAAAAAAAATATATATATAGCTAAATATAAAAATAAATATATAGCTTAAGTTTATTATAAATAAGTAATATTTTTAAAAAATAAAAAATTATTTATAATAAAAGCTTTAATAAAAAGCTTAAAACTTAGTTATATTATTATTTAACTTAATAATTCTTTAAAGGTTTTAAAGCTATAGTTTTTTCTTGTTTTTTGTACGTAAGAATATTTTAGCCTATTTATACCTATTAGGCCGCTATATAATCTAGGACTTCTTTAGCTGTTAGGTTGCTACATATGCAACTATATTACAGGTAACTATTATAGACCAATGGTCTGACTTCATACGCGCTGGTTCGGGTGGTAATGGCCCGAGCCCGGTTGTGAGTTAATGTCCGTCTGACAGCTATGAATAAGAGGCGCTTCTCTGGCTCTGCATGACCAGCCACCGGCCCAGTGCAACTTTGCTGGTCAAGGGAAGCTCCATTCCCAATAATGCGGTTTAGCGTTTTGGGTTCAGCTAGAATCTCCTCAAAGTTGAGCGAATTCACGTTGAATTCGGCTGCGTCCCTGACTCTCGAGCCCCAGTCGTTATATGTTCGACATAATGCTGCAAGGTGTTGGCTAACCATCTGCGCAACATATAGACCCTCTGTGCTTATTGACTGGGGATTGTCACTTCGGTCCTCGATCAGACATAGATAATAAGTCATTGCGAAAGGTCCACCCGTGTGATCGGCAGATGTGTTTCGAAGCCAACTGAAGACTGAACCGTGCACGGATTCCACCGTCGCCATTTTATTATCCCTAAGAAGCTTGTTATCCTTTACTTGTCTGAGGTGTGCCTTTAAGAAGCGTTTGATATCAGACCGGAGTTGTCGTTGAAGCAATGGGCGCGCATTGCTGACGAGTGGGTGTTGCAGTACAAAATATATGTATTGTTTGACTGCATCGATGATTGCCGATAGAGCTTTCCCTGAAGTCTGCTTCCCATCAAAAGCTTCTTCGTGACTAGCCATATTTTCGCTAGCCTGCATTGCTAGATGCTCTGAAGACAAGCCTTCGATTGAATCATCCAGCTTGCGCATATCTGAATCGTCAAGGCGTATGACCGTGGCCTCCATGAATTCATCAATCTGATAAATAGTAACGGCAAGAACCATCATATCCAGAAGCTCTTGATTTCGAAGTTTAAGGGACTCTAACTGTCTAGATGCTGCCCATGTGAAGGGAACCAGGTCAAGGTAGGTCTCCTTCCGCATATTTTCACGCGGGAAAATACGAGGTATACTGGCTTTGACTATGCTAGAGAAGAAATCCCCTTGTAAAAGGCATGATTTGACTTGCCAGGTCTCAGCATCTCGTAGAATTGGAAGAGCTCGAGCTAGGGTGAAAAGCTTTTCTGAAGATCTCGATAAGCCGGATTGACCGAACCTATGCATATTTGGAGGGTGAAGCCAAGCTGATTGCCTCAGGGCACCGAGGAAATAAGCTTGGGATAATAAGTTAGAACTGTAAGGAACTTTTCCAATCCATAAGTTCTTTGGTTCGAGATACTCGTTATCCCTGCGACGGAAGATATCATAACTTCGAAGCAAAGCAGAGTGGATTTCGGCCTCAAAATTGTACGCAAAAGGAAAGGCGGTAATAAATTTCATTGCGAGGACTGCATAAGAAGTCTCCTCAAAATCGCTTCTCTCACCCCAAGAGCCATCTTCGTTCTGGTCGCGAAGTAAAGTGGCAAGTACTTCTGTTAGCATCAGGCTGATCTTGTTATCCAAGAGGCATTCATCTGTGTGTGAGACGCTCGATAGTACCACTGCGTAGGTAGTTAGGGCTTTAGAAAGCAACATAATAGAGTAGAGAGGAGAAATATTCTTGAGACATTTAGCGTTATCGTTGGTGTGGAGTGTTCTGGACGTAATTTACCCTTCTGTTCTTCACATGCTTGTGACTCTTAGCCCACCAAATCGAGCACACAGATGTAACGGTTTGCTGTATCTGTGCGCGGTAGAGATTAACTCCATTATCAACCTGGAGCAAAGCGATGAGAACCTGACACTTAGTAGTAAAGTCTTCGTCATTCCCAACGTTATTATCTGTTTCAATGTGATCTAACTCCGCGAAACTTGTTATCAGCCTGTCTGCAAGAGTTGATCGCCCCAATAAGTTGAGTGCAGTAATAACTGCCGCTGTAATATCTACATCGGGCTTGGCATGCGATGCTGCTTAGAAATTAAGAAGGATATACTAATTGGAGCATCAGCGGAATCTCGTACCAATTTCCAAAGGTCTAGTGTATTGGTCGAGCCACTCTGACAAAGTCGACACCAGGTCATTATCCTTGCCAACAAACAATTTGCGAGGGCAGCCCGCCTCTAATAGCGATACAACTGCCTGTTTATCTCTTATAAGTACGCTCAAACGAGTACTAAGAAGAATTACTGACTAAGGATATCTCAAGAATATCTTGAGGAGCGCTTGAAATGTTGCCGATACCGGGGTTCTGCTTGCGGGAATGAGATATCCTTCCTAAACGCTCTCCAATAATCAATTCTAACTCGGTGATGTCCATTGATGATTTAGGAAAAAGAGAAGCAAAGTAATTAGTGCAATATAATTCCTTTGGGAGTTACGATTAATTATTTAACGTAGTCAAAAGGATGATCTCGTGTATTAACTGCGACGTGCCTGCTTTTCTTATAATTTCTCAATATCTCGGATTGCTGGTCTATTCTAAATATAGTATCTACCTATGTTTACCGTGTATCAGCATAACTGCAGCTGATAGGATGTCTAAAGCCATCTAAGAACAGATCATGGAAGACTGCGTTTCATATTCTATTAGCAACCAACCTACAAGCTGAGTAGTATCATTTCCTTGTGCATCGAAGCTCAAGACACATCCCTGTGCACTGGTCAACAGCCAATAAGAAATCATAACTACCCCATCATGAGTCTTAAAACGACTTGGCTGCATCTTTCCAACAAGAGTCATTAATTAATGGATGGCACTATTAAATTGCGCTCTTGGAAAGACTGGTTCGATGAATTAGGTGTATATACCCAGTTACGATAACCGAATACGACACATTAATAGTAGGGACTTCACCAAAGGCTGACTCCGACTTATCAATTTACATTATCAAATGCATAATCTCCAGGGCTTCATGACTGCATATAGCGGATGCAAGGGTGTGGCCAGATCATATCCGCAATCCAGTAAGTATGTATGAAAACTTGTTAGGAGCCTGAGAAAGGTACATGACAGGTAGAATACGGAGTGGCGAGTCATTTCTTTAAGAGAAGACATATTAATAAGAAAAACGACATAAATCCCCGAATATTAATAATTCTAATGGTCAAGTTAGTTGTGTGATAATAGCCTTAGTGGTAAAAGCGTTGAAAGGTGCACTTTGTAGTATATGACGTACATGCAAATCTTGCATATTCAAAACGCCTAGAAAAATCCCACGATGGATCATTAGCCGAGTAGCACAACATTACAGCTTGTTCTTTTTTTATCGTTGCCAACTGCTTCAAGTTGGATCCCTTAATGAGCGCGAGTCTTGATGGAATAACGCCACCTGCCTTTCTCAACGGCGCCGGAATTTTCTTCTATGATGGAACTAGCTATGGTGTAGTTCGTACAGGTCAAGAGAACAACATAATAGCCTAGGACAATTTCATGCGGCCTACGTGGTTGATTTCCCCCTGAAGTTCCCCTGATTTGAGTTAGAGCCGCTTGTAGGTTGCAGTTTTTCAATCGGAACCCCTCCCCCCCTTTTTTTTGGAGATTTGCGTGCTGTATATCGGAGTTACAAAGACAAAACCAACTGATAACCGAATGAAATAGCCCATCTGACTGCTAAGGCTCCGGTGAAGGTGGGAGATGTTAAAATACTGCTATAGTGTCAAGAAGTTGTAATTTTTTAATTTCATAGTATTTGCATGTTTGTAATAATGAGCTTTAATGGGTCCGGATATTCCCCATCACGGAGGAAGCCATCATGCGCCTCATCGCTGAGGGGTAGTTCTAACCGGAGGATGAACTGGCCAAGCGACCGTACTCAGACCTACGTTGGCATCACGTCTCAAATTATACAGAAGTATTACGTGAGAATCTGATGGTCAGCGCTAACTTGGACGTGGTTACATTCAACTGGAAGGAGACGCAGGACGTTCCGTTTGCAGCTTCAACCTGAACAAGAAGTACACAGATAGGGAGATGCTGATATAATGGTAGGAGGAGAATGCGCTGCCGGCGGAGATTTCGAGAAAGTTTAGCAAACCTAAGGACGTGCGTAAGGTTCCGATGGAAGACGAGTATTATAGGCCCTATGGCATGAACAAAGTGAATGTAGAACATGATCAGACACATGAGCATTCATAAGGGGTTAAGGGAGACGAACAACACTACTCCCCCCGCACTGCCCACTAACATTCCCAACGCAAAATGCCATATAATGTGCAGCCACAAAACATATGTTATCTGGATATATGACACGTTGTAAGTAGGTACTAGCACAAGGCATCCAAGGGAGCACATGTGCATTAAGAATGACGACCTTCCTAACCTTTTGTAAAGGCCCTAAGACGTTCCGATAACGTGACGGTGCAATATTGACACGGCCCCGGGAGAGAAGGTGGCCGGGGAAAATGGAGTTACGATGCGATGCAGCCCTTCTTGACATCCAATTATTGAAACCTGCCTGCATGAAGCGCTACATTCATTGGCCCAACTAAAGTAATGTGACTGCTGCCTGCGGAGGATCTGATGCCATTACGTTGTCTTCTGGCAAGATAGGCTCAGTAGGCATCTTGAGAGTTACGTCGGTCGGGGTCTGGGGAGTGGCACGAGGAATGAAATTGATGTATCGGAGCACCAGTGTTACCTCTGCCTCTGCACGTGTGCTCACGGTGTGGCTAGCTTGTGATAGTGGACGCTTTTATATTACTGCCCCAGACTATGAATTGGAGGTGCCCAATTGCACGATGCCATGGCTTTGTGAATGTCAATACGACTCGCAGCAGTGAACCACCAGTGTCTACTAGGCTCGTCTTCACGGGACAAGACACGGTAGTAATCCATGACGATGCCGCCGTCCTGGATAGCCCTTGCCTTGACACACTCAAGATAGAAATCGCGGTCCTGTTTCATCTGCTTGGTGTTGCGCCTCGTGAAGCCTTGACCATCGACCCCTGGCTCGTGGGTGAGGAAACGTGGGTACACAGCTGCGAACTGAAGTGGGAGCATTTCTGCCCAGCCAAGGTCGATGATACTGCCGCGGCGTATATTAGCTTGTTTCTCACGGGCCTGGGACTTCGGATTACCTCTGAACAGTAAAAGTGTCGTTGACTATGATGTTGTTTCCCGAGAGATCACCGTGAACCAGCACATGAGGCGCGTTGTCGAGCTCGCGCATCCAGTACATCGGTATGAGTTTCTTCTGGTGCTCACACTCAGCGACCGTGCCTCCACGGAGCTCGTTAGCCTTGGCACGAATTATCTTGCGGTCAATCTTGGATGTGATCCAGTCAAGTGCACTTTCTCCTAGGGTGCTATTAGAACGGATAGTTGAAGAAGGGTCAATAAACATACCAGCCTGGCGGATCCCGAGCAAGTCGAGGCTCGCATTGGCAATTGCACGGAGTATATGCTTGCGATCGCACTCAGCGGCCGGGTTGGTGTCGGACCATTTTAAGGGACTGCCATCTGCCCAGCCGAGCGCTAGGTAAGGTGTATGCAGCGAATTGTCTGGCGTATGATCATACGCAATAAGCGGTTGAAAGAGATCTACCCGCGCAGCATCGATACGGCGACGGAAGTCCGCTTCCCGCTCAAGCAGAAGGCTAATATAAGGGCCAGTTGGGTTTCGAGGGATGCGAAGACAGATTCTTCGTGATTTTGGGTTGTTCTCTAAAGCATAGATGACATACTCTCCGCCAGTGAAGGGGTTGTTCTCGGTGTCAAGGATGAAATGGCACGTCGAGCCGACTAGATTTTCCGCCATCGTGCGGATAGCTGAGGGGTCTAACATCAATGGCAGCTTTATTTGTATTGCTTTCAGCGAGTATGCCAGAATTATTGGAGACTGTGTGGACTCTGTCGCATCTAGCTTTGGTTGTGACGACAACATATGTATAGTTGATTCTGGTCGCGACTTGGTGTTTGGTTGTGACGAGTTCGTACCACGGTCCAAAAAAATGCATCGCCGCCACTTAACTAGCCACACTGCGAAGGCATTATCTGCATCAGCCGGTCCTCATATCAATTCCACGAGCGTGCTGTTTGCCGGCGTAACCCTCTGCGCCATCTGACGTCGTCCGCTTCATTGTCAAGACAGCGCAATCACCCTGCGCTGACCCGACCATCCTAACGTTGACCTTGCTGAAAACTGCACCGACGACCATGTCTTCCAACGTCTCCATCAGCAACTACCGCTCTGGGCCCCAAAATGTCGCAACTGGCAGTAGGCCTCAAAGCAACCTCAACCGTCCTAGCCGGTCGCCTATATGTCGATCAGAGCGAGCGGAAAGCAGTGGCAGAATATGTGAGAGGATCAAGCACGGGCGCGGCCCATAACCCCGACAAAATTGCAGCAGATCCAGCTGCTTTCCTTTTGGAATGGTTGACTATCCGTCGCAAGACGGTTGGCTTACTGCATACTCCTATGGCGTACATTTGTACACGTCGTGAAATGGAGAGCGCGGACTCGTCTGAAGGTATAACTGGGGATCAATGGCGAAGCGATAAGAAGACAACCACTTTAATGCCAGAATACCAGGTATAAAAAATCCTGCATCCCCGGAACACGCACTTTCTTAACGGCATTCACCAGCCCTTGTAGGATGAACTCATTTTCATTTGCTTACGAATACAGTTGTATTATTTTCTTTTTATCTTTGTCCTTGAAAGCCGCGGAAAATGCCATTCGCCTAGACCGATGCCAGCATTCTTCCTAACAGCTGCTATTTAGCGCCTGGGAAAGAAGTTAGTTTTCGAAAAGTTGCAGTGCGGCCAATATCCGATCTCTAGCGCCTATGGAACTGCCGTAGCACACGCAGTGAATTCACCTAAGCCTTAAGTATAGCCGCTAATCTAAGCAAGTCGACCGCTGGAGGAATCGCCCACTACCTACTTAGGCTCCTTTTCAACCTGTAGACCGTGCGGCAACTGTATTTTTAAAAACTAGTTTTTTAGCAGCACTTTCTTTCTTTTCTTTTTTTGTTGCCTTTTCTATAAGGAAAGAGAAAAAGAGCACATTAGTTAGATTTAATTGCTACTATATAAGTCTACCTGTATCTAGATTGAATTTCAGCGAGATCTGAAGCCTTGATGAACGCCGACTTCAATATTTCGCGGTGATCATATTAAGATTGGAACAAGTATGCCTGACGAAAAGTCGAGGAAAGTTGAATGTTACGTCATAACCCCAACACTGTAGCCTGTACCCTCCTACAGTACAAGATTGCTTGAGTGGCTTCAAAAGAATAAGGGGCTAGTATAGGGGCTAGTGGAGAGTCCCTCCAATAGCTATTACTTACCTTTTTATTTATATATCTCTATAAGATCGAACAACTCTTTGAAGACGGCTCTCTATTAGGTAATTAATCTGGCTCATTGAGATATGGCACACCAACCACCCGTCCTAATAATTGGTGCTGGCGTCGCCGGGCTCACACTTGCGCAAGGCCTACGCCTGCATTCAATCGCATTCCGTCTCTTTGAGCGTCACCCCCAGTCGCACGCCTCGCAAGGACATCGGTTTCGCATCTCCAACGATGGACACACAGCCCTCAATAGCGTCTTATCTCCACGGCTTCGAGCACTTTTGAAGGATACTGCGGCCGAAAGACATCGGTTCGAGCCGCGCTACGTAGATGCTATCAAGCTTGACTACCCGGAACCAACTCCGGTAGACCCGGAGTCGATGCCGCTGGATAGAGCATGGTTTCGCCAGTTGCTCTCGCTGAATCTCAGCGACGCAATCGAGTACGAGAAAGACTTCGAGTCTTATGAAGTTATTGACGGGCGGGTTCATGTTAAGTTCGCTGATGGCTCAACCGTGTGCGGACAGATGCTCGTTGGCGCGGATGGTGTCAAGAGTCGTGTGCGCAAACAGCTCCAGCCAGATCGTAAGCTACTGGATTTGGAACGCTGGGTTATGTGGGGACGAACACCATTGACGCCAAGGTTAAAGGAGAGCCTTCCGCTAGACTTGCTGACTTGGTGTATGTATCTTGATCATAGGGCCAATGTCCAAGCTGTTGTGGAGCCCATGGTCTGGTCGAAAAGTGTACTGCGAGCGTCGGGGCGCGAGCTACCTGCCTTTCACGATTACGTGTATTGGTGCCTTTGCGCGGCACCGGCCCAATATGCGGAGAGTCTGCCGAAGACACCTAATGAAAAAAGGCAGTATCTACGGAGGATGTCAGAGACCTGGCACCCTAATTTGAAGCTCTTGTTTGATTCCGCCGCGTACGAGCTATCGGCGTGTGTGCCTGTTATATCAAGCAAGCCAAATATAGAAATTTGCTCGGCTGGGGAATCTGGTCATGTTACCCTCGTGGGTGATGCTGCACATCCTATGAGTCCCATGGGCGGCTCAGGTGCCGATACAGCAATACGCAATGCAGCAGATCTCGCTCGGACGATTGCTGAAGAAGGTGTAACTCACTATACTCTTTCAGAATTTAAATTAAGAATGGAAAAGAGGGCAAAAGAGAAGGTAGAGCATTCTTTTAGGGGAGGTAAAAAATTCTGGTGCGGAAAAGAATGGTCCGAGTATAGTGAGATCAATGTGTAAAGAGATACCCTATTGGATAGATTGTAGACCTAACTATAGTACGACGTAATAACTGTAAGGTATTGCATTGATCCCGCCTTGAAACTGATAATCTAGCAGACTATCATCTAGAAGCACGTAAGCAAGTATATCAAAAAAGCTAGTTCGTGTCTAAGTTTAATCGCTATGTTGCGAAATTTACATTTCTCTTATATTCAAGTTGGCTGCAAGATAGCTTTGGGTCTACGCTCTCTACTTCAATCTCCATTGTAAGAATGCAATATTATCCCAATTATACAAACACGTTACGTGCACCGTCGGATTCAAAACAAAGACATTATGATCAGCCCCTTACTATGAAAAACTAGACCTTAGTGCGAGGAAATCGTTTGGCATAAAGTGAGTGACTTTATTTTTTTCTGTAGTAAAGCGAGCGTCCCTAACCTTTCGTCCTACGCCATGAGCATTTCTATTGTTCCATGTGCTATATCATCAATCCTCAATCATGCTCCCATCTAGCTGATTTCACTCCATTTTATATGGCGTTCTAGTTGCATCTACTGGAAAAACCAGTTAACCTGCACGCGACCCACACTCAACGCAGCAATGTCATCGAAGATAGCTGGAGCGACGTCGATACCGCCTGCACCGCAGCCAGGGCACAGATCAACAACCTGTGCGGCAGTCTGGTGGCCATTGCCTTGGATGGTGATCCATCGTCCGCAGTTGGCGCCATTGGCATAGTCGGTTGGGTTGAGCGCCACGACTGGGGAGCCATCGTTGTCTGTGCCGCCACAAGCACCGACGCCCTAAAGGAATAACAAATTCTATCAGAGACGAGTTATGCAGTTCGAGAGATCTGTAAGAAGATATGAAGCGCTGTAGAGAGTCAACGGGAAAAATATAGAGAGGCTTACAGGGTGAAACCAAGTCATGTCACCCGTGGTAGCGGCAACAGCGCTGGTGAAAGCTGCAACGGCAGCAAGAATCATAGCTTTGGAATACATGTTGTTGATAATGGTGATTGAATGTCTGAGATATGATGTTTGATGAGATTGTCTGATGTAGCTTGATGTGAATCTGGTGATGTGCTGGTTTCTGCCAAAGAAGGCGTGGATACATCCTCACTTTTATACTTCAAGATCTCCCACCTGGAGTCTAGGACTTGCCACAATGCATAAACCATCTCATGTCATCTGAAGCCTTCATGCCCACAGATTTCCCATCGTATGTCACATGGAGATCTCTGGCATGCTATTCCCCTGATTAGTAGCTTGGTCGAATGACTTACATCACGAAGCGTTGCCTGTATTGTATGGATTCCATCGATTCAAGCCGATTCGAGCACACATAAGACAGATTACATCAGATATTAACTGTGATTCATGGATGGTACAGCCAGAAAAAGTAGCACGGTGGTGGACTTAATGCTGTTCAGGGGACGCCAAGCAGTTATCTCCGTATTTGAACTGGTTGGTTTGGAACTGTTGGCGGCCTGCTGACGATACAAATCTTGGTGTAGTCACCGTGAAAGATTGACCGCTTCCGATGATTCATGGCGGGAGAGCGGACACCCGTTTTGGGCAAGAGGTAAGCTACGTCGTTCTCTCAGACAGACGATTGTTGTTAAGTTTTATGATTCTCAATATTTTATAACTACAAGGGCTCGGAGTTGTCAGCCTTAAGGAACATGGGTTCAAAGTCATGCGGTATATCCTATCAGTTGATATAGTACGAGGTTTTATTCTTAGAGATAGCCTTAGTTAATAACCAACCAATTGGACTCAGTTGTGCAGCAGAGCCGCAAGTGACTTAAATATCTACAAATAATGTAACACATAAGAGTAACTAATACGAGGCACTGAAGTTTCAAACAGCAGGTAACGGCGGAATTTGTACAAGAGAAAGAGGATTACACGGCTATACGTTACCTGCCAGCTTATTCCCAGAGGCAGGAAATTAAAACGTCAGCAAGTCACACCAGCATCACGTAACCCTGCAAGAGTTTGCGAATGTGTCAGCTTGCAATGCGTTTACTAAGTTAACACTCCACCAACACATGTAGAACAGTTTCTATGTAAGCCTTCATACTAGTCTAGATGTAGGTATTGGCATCCAAAAATGGAGTTCTCTTACCACGTGCGACGATGTCTAGAGTTTGGGATCTAATTCTTGACGTGACCTTGACCTGAACAAAATCCTGTATTGTGGTAATTGATCTCAGATTAAACGGTGAGAGAAGCCAAAAGAATGATGTCAATCTAAAATATCCAGATGTTTATACACAAAATTGTATAATAGAATGAAGGAAAGGCATGTACAAGTGCTTGTTGCTTTTATCTAGGGATTAAAGCGGCTGGAGCATTGCAACAACAAAATCTGCTTGTGGCCGGGAGAAAGGGAAAAAGAAAACACTTGCTTGCTTACATCACTCTAGCACTGGCCAGATCGGCTTAGGCTAAGCACTAGAAGAATAGACTACGCATATTGACGGGAAATAGGTGCAACTCATACGCCAGCTTGGTAAAGCGATCTCTAAACAAAGTATCGCCCTATAAAAGACCTCTTTACCTTGTTGGCGGTAAGAACTAATTGGTCGAATCATGGCCATTTCCGTGTGATCACTAATTGATTAATGACCCCTCATAGTATTGTACTCGGTATAAATCATCACTCTCAGTAACCACACCGGCAGCAGAATCTACGGCAATAGTAAGTAAGCATAGAATGTGGGAATCACTCATACCATAATAGGTTCAATACTACTCCTCCTAATAATACATGTAAATCACGCACTACATTAAGGATTCAAAATAGGATAGATTCCCCTCAGTGTCCTCGTGCCTCCGAGCAAGAATAAAATAGCTACCTGAAAATTGAGTGAAAAAATAGAGCAGCAAAGTTAAGTAAACTTCAATAGCCACATGGAGCTACACCGGACATATCCGAGCCGGTGCCATCACTAGCCTGAGCTAAACTCCGGACGTCTCACACCGACCACTTCGGTACATATACTGAAGTAGAGTAAGGTGAGTGATGGGTTTTCGCCGCATATAGCTCTACATGACATTACCCGCATCCTCAAAACAAATTTTCCTAGTCTTCGTAGCCTCAGCAGGATACCCGTAGTGGCGGGCCTGTCTGAGCTGAGCACGAGTCTCGGCATCTACAGAATGTGTGAGGGTAGCGATCGTGTCCGTCTTCCAAGCCTCCTGGCCAAGCTTGCGGGTATCTTGAATGGAGAATAGACGCTAATAAGGGTACCGCGATGTATGGCCACTCGACCTCGATGTGTACCAAGTATTTCCGCATAACCAACTTCAGTGATGTTTGAAACATCTCGTATCCAATTAGATAAGCTTATCGCAGCTTGGTCAAAGGTAGTTGTAGGATTGGTGGTTTGATAAAAGGCTTGCATGACGGGTGGCGTGTTCTTATTGTTGGCATCTAGTAGGGGACATTTCATGTCTGTGGTGAAGAACAAGAGTTAGTATCAGGGCTTAGAGCTAGTAGATTGACTCTATCTAGGGGGTAATAATCTATTATAATTACCAAGGTTCCCCTTCTTCCAGTCGTCGCCGGGCTTGGTGGCTGTCCTTGACTCTATGTATAATTGGTCTGCTCTTCCTAACCTCCAGGGTTCGCCAATATATTTCAGATAAGCGAGGGTTGGATAGTTTCACTTCTAAATACGAAAGACACCCTCAATGGATCTCAATTCAGCGCATGTAACAGGTACTGACATAGCAAAATAGAGTCATGAACCGGCCGAGCATTCGTCATATCTGGCAAAGAGAGCCACACAAGATAGCTCTGTGATGGAGACCATAACGTTTATCACCATTTGCAATTTACCAGGCACCTTCTTCGCAGCGCTCTTTGCGCTGCTGACTTTGGACTTGGATGACACAACTATAGTCACCAACAAGTCCGAAATCTATTGGGCATTTACTCTTCCCACTACTGCTCTTGTTTTTCTTTTACGCTTAAGACAGAGATGATAGCAACAGCAGCGAGATTGGTCCGGGGTCAAAAAGGAAATAAGGTGAACAGGTTTGTCAGGTTATATAGTCACATATAGTGGGCTTGGTATATATAGACTATTCCTACCAACTGCTATTGGGAAGCCCTAGGCGTCAATTGATCAACCTACACACCTGATATTATATGGCTACTGACCCCTTTCCTACCTAGTATGTGACTGCTAGGGCTATCTATTCACTCTGGGACGACCCCCCCCCCCCCCGACAAGCTTGTAAGACACTGCCGGTATACTCTATTTTCAGGAGACCGATTACAGAATAACCAGTGGACACTCGAAGAAGTAATAAATCAAAGTTCAGGTCTTGTATTCGTTGCCTCATTGTCTAGGCCTCTACCTCAAACCGCCGTTCTCACAGAAAGGCCGAATTGCTCTAGGCCGTTCTTCTGTGACGTGTTCATTTTTAGTCGGACTCGTGACTTATACGTTCAGTTCATTCTCTCTGTTTTAAGACTGTTTATTGTCATGAAGCTGTAATAAGGAACCTGTTGAATATATATTCAGCGTAAGCACAGAAGTCTTGAGGCCCTCGTGCAACAACACTTGTGATACACTACCCCCATGGCTGCAGTCCAGATGATGGTCACACCCTGTGGACAGGTGAACCAAACTAGGGGTAGTAACGAATGAGGAGGATTTTGGCAGAGCCTATTCGTTCCATATAGACACTTAGTCGGAGCTTATGGGTTGGTGTAGGCCTCCCATATCTCTGATCGACCTGACTGGGAGAGGGGAGATTTACGGAGGCGGTACGGAAACAGGCATATATTACCATAGGAACCATTAATGACAACATCCACATCGATGCAACAATAAGTTATTCTTTACCAAAATGGCTCACAGGCACCCTGTCTATTTACCCGTGATACGAGGCGGTGCAATAGCGACTCTGAGATTGACTACGTTGGAATCGCATGATTAACCTGTCTAATAGGCATGTACGTGTAGCTAGCCCTAACTCCCTCGAGTACCTACAAGAACCTCTTAAGCGAGGTTGCGTTAAGCGTTACGTTGCAGTCATGTAGTATTTGGATTCTTGTGCCATTACAAGTTATCATATTGTTGTTTTTCTCTAACTTGAGAGAGGTTTTTATCACCTTGGAATCTGGTAATGCCGAGGTTAATTAATGCCAAGAAGTGAGCAACTTCGTATCTGTTCATTGCATTTGCGATTTCATGTTCAATGAGAGCTATTTCTTGAGAGAAAACAAAATACCTTCCCCTCAAAATATTATTCCCATTGTGTTGGGGTTACTGAAGCAGACAATCCTATAGCTGTATAAGAGCTGCCTTGGAAACCTGCTGCATAGGGGGTTTTTCCGTGCAAGTATACCATACTGACTTAGGTACCTAGGTACATAGGTAATGCAGGTGGGTATAACTGGGGCAATGGTCTATCTTAATGAGGTATAGCGTAAAGCCCCCGGATTGCAGATTGGAAGTCCCGAGGTTCCGAGAATCCGAGTCGCGCTAAGAGCCCCTTTTCGTATATGTAAGGCGGCTCAGAGCGATCTATAACGTTCAGGCAACGCATCGGCAATGAAGACATATTTAGGAATGTTTCACTAAGTCCTTCTCGGCTACACTATGAACAGCCCAGGTCGCTCCTAGGTTCTAATTGGTAATTCAAATCGAACATAGAGAGGGTATCATGAATAATATAGCCAATCCAGATGCCGGTAGTAAGCAAAGGAGTTGGTACTACCGGCATGCATTGGGACAGCGTATCGCCGATATCACGAGGTGTATCCTTAACCAGGCTATAATGAATCCAGAAGTGAATGAAATTCTTCTACAGCTGCCGTTAAGGCTTACTATTTCGAGAAGGACGTGGCGAGTTGGCGCTCCCCCCGAGAATGGGGAATACCGGGTCACGGCATATAAATATTGGCACACGTCACTGTCGTTCAGGACCTATTTTGCGATCAAACAAGTAACATAAGCTCATAAAAACTTATACTTACTTGATAGAAAGCCGCTGATAACTATCTTTTTCCACGCTTTTTCAACCTATTGTCATCGGAATCATGGCTCTCAAAGCTACCCTCACCCTAGCTATCGCTGCAACCGCCGGCCATGTCAACGCCCAATTTTCCCCTCCTTCGAGGGATTGCACATTTAATGCCTACACCAGTTCAGACGTAAGTCCAGGTTGGCGTATTTCTCTTCCCTTTTTTACAGCCCGAGGACTTGCGATGTGTCTGAGGCATATGTCTTTAAGTAGAAAGTTTACTTAAACGAGGAATTATTAACGTTAGAAATTAATAGTGCTCAGGTGATCCAGTGGCTAAAACCGTTCCACACTACGCCGACTGCTGGGTTGGTGCTCTGGAGTCGTACTCCCTCGAGGGCCCGGAATGCTACACCATCACGGTTGAGGGGTTCGCCAACAACGAATGCGGGTGGCCTAGCGTCTTCGGTTTTTCTGAAGCACACCCAATCTCCAGAGCAGGATGCTACACCTTCACGACTAACCCCCAGAGTGCTTTTTACTTTGTTCAAGCTTAACTTCCGCCAAGGAATCTATGGGGAGGATTCGTACGGTTGAAGAAAAGTTCTTGTGCATCTCGTGGCGTGTTTATCAACTTGGAAAATTACTCTTTGATGGGATGTATTAGCTCTCTTCAACTCCATATCGAAGCTGTTTATTTTTGTATTGCGAACACTCCGAATAAGGTTTAGACAAATAGCATAGAGATTTGCAACCAATTCAAATGGTCGACAGAGGATAATTAGACCGAAGTCTAACCACGACTATTCGCTACGATAAGTCAGCAAAGATTCTCGTGCTGGAAAACGCGATGATTCGATAGCGTTAATTGTATAGAGGCGTTTCATTCTAGCGTATCCCGGTAGAGGTAAAATGGGCAGCTTGGCCTTGGTGAGTAACCCTAAGGCTTATACAGTGCTGGTATATCAGACATAATTCCAATTGGAGAGTAGAATTACGATTAAAGAAAGAGAATATAAAGTCCTCAGTCCACAGAGAGTTAGTATCCATAGCTTTCCTTAAAATAAAAGCGTATCATTGCTCTGTTATGTTCTCTGTATGGCTACTATACTACAAGAAATCCAGGATGCTGACGCGATTCGTTCCTGATAGGCAAGTCATATTAAGGGCTAGATTTCGGCCCTGTTGCATACAACTACAGGTAGCGGCTATATAAGGATTATTAGAACCAAATAATAGTGGCACAGAAGTCAACGCAGTTTCCAAATCGGTTTGCGAACTATTAACTAACCCCCCTTTACCCGAGACTCCTCCCAAGCTACAACCAACAGATGTGATGATTACGCACTTTCGATTGAGCTCCAAAAATCACCAACATACCTCTCATTTTCCGCATCCCAGTGCAGTTGCCAATTTGACGGTTCTGCTCCGTAGTCGAAATCGACAAGCCGAATTGTGTCCTCGAAAGTGCACCCGGCACTCCTTTCATCCTCAATCCTCCTACCACAATAGTAATATGCTCGTCTTCGTTTCTCATTACGAAGAAAGATACGTTTCTCCCTCCGACCGTATTCTATTAGGTTGACCCGACAAGCAGCTAAATCTTCTAACCACCACGCGAATGTAGTTTCCATACTTCTTTTTAAGTCCCGAACGCAGGTAGGCGTCAGATGTCCCTCTGTCTCATAGTGAAAATAAGACAAAGCCGTGAAAAGCGGCGTCAGGGGTTGATTCCGTCGGATAAACTCAACCCCTGGATTGAATTTGTGGCCCTTGTTCATGCATTCCCGAGATTGGAAAGTCGGATCTAAGCCGAAGCTCTGATAAGACAAGTCACTGGTCATTTTAATGACTTTCCGCGCTAACGTGCGCCACGAACGCGTGTGGTACGAGGTCTCTTTCATTGACATAGGTCCATAGCGGAATGCTAGTAGGGTTAACAGACAGGTATTCTTCTGTTGAAGGTTCGATACATCGTCCTGGTTTACACTACCAGCAGGGTTGATTAGAAACTGGAACGTGTCTGTGTGCCCATCAGGATTGTCAAGCTTGTAGTACGTGATCCGTTCTTCGAGATTTAGTCGTTCGTAAAACCCTGGCAACACAGATGGTATGATATTGGTCATCATTTCGGGCGGTGCAGAACAAAAAGCTTCGAATAGATAAGCTGGCGTATGGACAGTTATTAATAGACCAGACTCAATGTAAATGCCGATGTTTTGGTAGAATCGGTGCAGCGCTGGAACATCCGTTCCATATTGGAGGCCAAAAATAATCATAGCCTCGCAAGGATTCACCTTAAGACCATCGTCGTTCTCGAAGAAATCGAGGCCGCTCGTTACCAAGGTTTTGAAAAGATCAAAATGACCATAGTGTGCGGCGAGCTATATGATCTCATGAGCTAGAGAAACTTCCCTTTTCACTAGAATTTGACAGGCTTACATGCAACAAACTCTGGCCACTCGGCGTATGGTCTTGTAGACTCGCCTTACGTTGATCAATCAGCCGTAAGATACCATTAAGGTCTCCTTTTCGTGCGCAGCAGAAGACTGGTGCAGTTTCCGGCTGTATGCAGTAAATATTCAGCTTGAGAGTCCAACCAGTCGCTGCCCTCGAAGCTTGAATATCCCATACCCGGCTAGCGAACCAGTAGTTTGCTTGCAATCGGGCAACAAAATCTGAGAATACGTCTTAGAAAGCTCCTTCATATATGGTTATCAAGTAATTATAATGCATCTTACTAAAATCTCTGGGGTAGGCTTTCCCCTCTTCCTGGTAATATCGCCAAGCGATCGATCCAAACGGACCAAAGTTCCATAAGTTCGTATACCTTGGTGTCCCTAGTTCTTCCCGGACAACGCGAGTGGAAAAAGCCCTTCTGATGTCGTTCCAGTGGCGTGGTCGTACCTGTGGGGGTTCTAGAACTGGGCTCGCAATAGCGTTTATTTGACTTTCTGGTCTATAGATCAAACTCTGGTGAGATAAATGCTCGACAATACGCGTAGGTTGAGCCTTTAATAGAGCGCTTGAGAGTTGATTAGACATTTTACGCTAAGTATTGAATTGGAATGAGCTTACATGATATACCACTGCTGAGTTAAACTTAGGAAGCGAACTGCGGATTGGAGGCGAGTATGACATCTATCTAAGACGTCCCCCTTAATAATAGCCTTCATTGTCGCCTTATATCTTTTTAACTTCCTTGATGTGCCAACCTCTTGTGCCAAGTCACGTAGCACGCCACTCAGGTCGGTCAAGGCCTTTTCACAATATTCTATACAGAGTAGGGCCGTGCCATCGTTCCAGGCCGACAAATTACAGTTATCTTCGCTGAACTCCCTACTCATAGCCTCCACAATAGGCTCCAAAATATCGACTTCTCGCATTATTGCAGACAGTTTGTTAGAAACATCCTTTATTTCGGTTAAGCGGCTCTTGATCGTAAGAACGCACGAGGTTATTTTACCTGCCAGATCGACCAAAGCAATACTGCTTCCGATGAGGCCTATAAGCTCGGCCATAATCACAGCTACGCAAGGAATTATTATGGTTTTCGCATTTAACCCAGGGGAAGAACATATCTATATAGAACGAGGCTCCCCCTTTTGAACGGTCCATTACGATTATACATACATAACGTGTTCTGCATTGCAAAAAGAGGGCAACGCCAAGTTTGGCGTCTGGAAAGATATAATTAGATATTTAATCTTCACAATAATATGGTAACAATAGGGTCCAGCTACATTAGAAGATGTGTATAGAATGGTGTATGCAAATGACATCATATTGGTGTGACAGTAGTTTATAGCCTCCAAAAAACGTTGGGGTTCCGTGGACGTGGTAAGAAAAATTGTAGATTAGAATACCAAAGTCATTAAGCTATATTAAACGCATAAAATCTAAAAATAGAGTTTCTCTACTACTTACGACCTCATTTCCTTATAAAAAGCTCCAATAAAAGCTTTAATACAAGAAGTTTGCTTGTCCACTCAAGGATGCCCCATTTCAAGAGAAACAATCCTACCCCAGCACTTAATGCCTGAGTTAAATAAAGAAGTTACCACTATTACCACTGCAGCTCATTGCGTAAGTCTATATTAAGCGCTCTTGTTATATAGAAACCCACACAAGAACAAGGATACGATCTCCAATGTGAAAATATAAAAAATCATAAATAGTGCAAAACAATACTTACCCCACACATAGCTATGAGTTTTACACTTACCCTAACATCAGCAAACCTAAATTACTAGCTAAGCTGTAGTTCTAGCCATAGTGGATTTAAAAATAGACCTTAATTATAAAGCAAACATATTGCTATGAAGTAAACTCTACAACATTTCCCCCCCCTTTTTTTCAATATACAGGTACAATGCTATCTAGCATATAGAGTAACTAGGGTTGCAAAGCACAAGAGTTAACGACCATTAGTGAAATAAATCTAATACGCAAGATTAGGTAGGAACTTGGCACAAAAGTCTATGCTAACTCATTATGCAGGTCATAGCAGTGCGGTCCCCTTGTTATCTAGTAGTGACCGCAACCATAAGCAAAATTGTATGGGGACCCCTGTTATCCTGACACCCTTCAGTCATTATACCAAATAAGATTATATCCCTTATATCTGACAACAAGACGGTGGTTTAAATGCCGGTAGGTAACACCACCAGTGCTAAAGGCTAGAGCGGGAATCTCCCGGGTAGTGCACTGCAATAACGCTCAACGAGGGATTAAGGCTTAACAACAGGTTTAAAAGGCTTGACAAAACAATTTAAAGCTTGCGTCTAATAGGTTACTACCTAAAGGCACTTATATATAAAAGTCCATTTTGAACAACATTCAAATTTTCCAATTAGGCCCTGGCTTTCTATGCCGACGCTCAAGCTCTTCCCGGCAGTCTTCGTAAGCGGTATCCGCCGATTTCAATCAAACTTAAGATATCCAATCGTCTGTATTCCTTCTCTGCATTCGCCTTCCGCTTTACTGCCTGTTCTTCTTCCAATTTGCTTTTCTCCTCTTCTACCTTCTGCTTCTCGCGTTCATCACTCTCATCTTCCAATTTCTGTTTCTTCAACGCGTCATCAAAATATTGTAACATCGTCGCCGCATCAAGCTCCAACTTCGCATCATCCAGGTCTTTAACCTTGTCCCATCGTTCCGCTTTAATAACTCGCGCCGGTACAAAGTCGCATAACTTCAACTGCAGTCTCTCAGTAAGGTTTGCCGTCCCGTCGTTATCACAAAAAACAACTTTGCTTTTCTATACTCTAGGTTAATTATGTGCGTTGTAAATTTGTTAGCCGCTCCTATCGAAAACAGCACGAAAAACAAACGCCGTAAAGAGCCCGCGTTTTGGATCCAGGCTGTTCCCGACCTAGTAACAGATTGTGTCCCAGATTCTCCACGTCTCATAGAAATCTAGGCCAACCACTGTACGGATTTAACCTGCACCCTCTTCAATAAGCTCCATTGCCTTTGCCTCCAAATCATCCGTAAGCCAAGACCATGCTATCTCAAATATCAACAGTAGATATGTGTAATGGTCTTCTTAGTATATAAACGCACAATCGCCACGTAGCTTTTTGTCTGACTCGAATCTCATTTTCTGATCTCGTACAGAATCTATTTTTCCTGCAGCTATTCTAAATTCAGTACCGTAATCTTTATTACTTACTAAGCCATCCTTCCAACATAAGAGCGCGTAATCTATTAACTTCTAGATGCTAATATAAAACGCTAAAAATATAAAAATTTTGAACTGCTCTTTCCCGTAGATAGATTCTCTGTACTCATATCTAAAAGATTGTAAGTGTCCATTTCCATAAGGGACCTCTCTCACCAACCAACATACCAAAGCCCTCAATTAAAAAAAAGCTGAAAATCTCGATCGCGCTCATCAATTTCGACGAGGAGCTTAATATAGTCTTTTAGAAACAATTGCCTCAGGATCACTTCGTTTCTTCCCACATATGTTCCATGTTGGATCTTCTCAATAAGGCTAATAAAACGATCAACGCGGTCACCACGCACGTCTCGGCGCTCGCGGTTAGTCTTGAGGCGTGCCAGAATGCTCTTATGGCTAGATTTCTTCATAGGATTCCTAGGACCACTGCTGGAGATGGTACTGTGAACCTCGTCATCGTCCCCCTCACTAGTACTGGGGGAGTGCGAGACAGGAAGGCTCATCATAATCAAAAGGTTGGGACTGCAGTTCGGGAGTGTGCCTCGGTGTTAGCAAGGCCATAAATATCTCTTTAAAGCTAGTAATTATGGAAGTATGCTTGTGAGTGTGCGTACGTGAATGAAGGCGTGCCGGGGGACATAAATAATGGGCGTTCCCTTCGTTTGAGGGGCAATGAGATTCTGGCTGACCTCGGAACGCCAACTTGTGGCATCGAGCAGCCGACAGTGCAGGGTCAGAATTGCTGTTCATGATGGCGTTTCACCGCATGAAGCACTCATCGGTTTATTGGTCTTTGGGGCGAGGTGGTGGTGTTGGATAAGGCAGGAGGTACATTAGATAACATAAATGGGCCTATCAATTATCGTAAGTCCGTATGACTACTCAAGGGATATTGTAAGGGATCATGTTACTAGAGGGCAAACATTGAATCAACCTATCAAATATAGAAGCGAGAGCGCCCTATACTGTTTAGATGTCCTCTCCTTCGGCCTTTGCCCTCTCTGTCAGATATAAGGGATATAATCTTATTCGATATATTGACTGAAGGGGATTCCAATGACGGACCCATGTCAGGATGACAGGGGAGAGGTGTGTAGGAGCCTATCATAAGCCAATTCTGCACCGTAATGCGCAGACATCTCCAATTGGCAGAACCAAAAGAACAAGCCACCGAATAGGACTGATTAGCCATACGCCTGTATTGTGTGCCATAGTTACCTATTTCGACTCGAGTAACCACGTATGCCTCGTGTTGATCATAATACTACGAGTTGCATAGCCCCGTTAATGCCATATTATGCCTAAATTCACATCAATATCATACGTAGTAGGTACCTATGTAGGTAGGTACCTACCTGCTAACATACCTCCTAATTTGACGACCGCGGCTTGTCTCATTGCCATCGCCGTTGTGATAGTCACACGTTGCATACCGGGCGAAAGGAGAAATCCGATTCGATAGGTTCGTAGCATAACTCAACTATTCTCTTAGTCGATCTGTGTGACATACCTAGGTATTGTGCTAATGTGGTCGAGCTGCCCCGCGGCTAGTTAGTCTAATTTTCAGCTTGTCCGCCTTAAAACCGTAAATGCACCATAGCTATTCCGGCAAAGCGCAACGACGGCAGCAATTTATCACTGGCCCTGGTGGAAGACGTTCGCAATATTAACAGTGGTATACACATACTAGCCTCGATTTTAGTATGTTCGCCGTCAATACTAAACGTAACATGTTCTTGTAGCGTTATTCGCACTAGGTTTCTGCTGTATATGGTACATGTATATCCACTTCGACAGCTTAAATTCTTCAAATAATTACTACGTAGTCATGACATTATCATCTCACCAGGTTCGTTACAAAGTGGCCTGATCGCTACAACGGATCTGACGTATATACGTGCAAATTGACTTTCCTCCTGAAATATCTGGTGATGATCGCCTTATTCTTAATCACGATATTTTCTAGGTCTACTTAAGGCCTCATGTTAACATCACCGTCATGATAGACCAGATCTTAGAAGCAGTCTACTAGATTTGAGACAGGCGAACGTCTGAGAATCCCCGATTAGACTAGTTCTGTGGGCACATTGCCTAGTTTATAAGTTCGCGTGTAGTCTTGGGCCCAGTCTTGCCCGTCTTTCTAGTGCCGACTACGGTAATTGACGAAGATCAAAGTAGTCAGCCAGGATTAGCAGCGCTACAGTCACTCACACGAGGACTTTTTTATTTTCACCCGTAGACGGGTTTGAAACGACCCTAGAGTCCAGCAGGAAACTGTACATGTGAAAGCATCTGTTCTGTTTGCTTGTACTACTTACTGACAAGAGACGTTGAATTAAAAGAGAGATGATACGCTAATTTTCATTGAAGCCGAAACGTGGGTTCGTTTGAGAAATTACACGCAAAATGCATGGGAAAGACTAGGTAACGGCACTCTACCACGTGGCCAGGGTAAGCTACCGCCTACTCCTTGCACTATCTCTATAGCCTTTTCTCTATGCCCAAGGGAGACGAATGCGATGAAAAGGGACGGTAACTAGACTATCTATTATCTACAGGAAGACGAGTCTTCGGCCATTGTGTTCGGGAATAAATAACGCTAGGAGTTAAGATAGTTAGGTTTGGGTAAGCAGACGGAGGAAAGAAAGTGGAGCGCATGAGCTCCGACACTCCGAGGCTCCGTGAAGTGGACCAACAGCACCGACTGCGCGGCTCCATACCCTGTACAAACCTCGGAAGATGAATAATACTAGATGTCCAGTGGGTGGATGTTAACTCCGACTGTCCTTTTACAATGATACCCACAATATGTCGGTATCGTAGAATTCACTCGACTAGAGAGCTCCAGGGCATAGCCTTGCGCGCTCGATGGTGTGGGCAGTCTGTGGTGGCATCGTTAGCCCACAACTAATCTCCCAATTCAATGCATCGATTTCATGGGCTCACTATTAGGCCGTTGCGTTCTCGCCGATGTGCTAGGCCATGAAACCCCATTATTAAATGAAAACTCTAGACCAATCTGCATATAAAGGTAGCTCTGCCCATCAAAAAAACAAAATAAAAACAAAACTATATCACTAGATCCAAAACTCGACTCGAACATATTCGAAGACGTCAGTATACTGATAGTTCAACTACCTAATATCAGTCCTCGAAACCTAACAAAAAAATCGCCACTGCTGTAAACCTATACCCCTCCATAACCAACAATGCCTAGCTTTACGGTATTCAAGGGCAACAAGTCGGGCGTTCCCACGAAAGAAATCACCACCAGACCCGATGAACTATCTGGCGATGAAGTCTTCGTCAGAATAACAGCATCCGGCGTCTGCGGAACAGGTGAGATATACCAGAGTGAACAGACTGATAGATAACCGCTAATACCTCGATATTAGATCTACACTATGTAAATCGGCCCTTCTTATCATGATTCATCATATTGTGGAGCCCCTGGTATTGACTGATCCACAGAAACATCAAGACATGGGACTAGGCCATGAGGGCGTCGGCGTTGTAGAGAAAACGGGACCTCTTTGTAAAGTCGTGAAGGTAGGGGACCGGGTCGGATGGGGATATAATCACACCTTCTGCGGTCGCTGCGAGCAGTGCCTGACTGGGAACGATATTTACTGCCCCGAGCGTGGACTATATGCTTTCTCGAACCGGGACCAGGGAAGTTTCGGTTCCCATGCAGTCTGGCGCGAGATAGCCTTATACAAGATCCCCGACAGCATCTCAGACGAGGACGCCGCCCCCTTGCAATGCGCCGGCGCCACTGTCTTCAGCGCCCTCCTGAACCACGGGACCCAGTCCAGCGAGACCGTCGGCGTCATGGGCGTTGGCGGCCTCGGCCATCTGGCCATCCAGTTCGCCTCCAAGATGGGCTGTCGCGTCGTGGTGCTCTCGGGGTCGGAGAGCAAGAAGGAGGAGGCGATGAAACTGGGTGCGCACGAGTTCGTCGCCACCAAGGGCAAGACCAACCTCGAGGTCTCCCGACCGCTGGACCGCCTCCTGGTCACGACGTCATCTCCGCCCAACTGGAAGCAGATCCTGCCCATCCTGTCCCCGCGCGCCACTATCACCCCCCTCAGCGTCTCCGGGGGCAATTTCGAGATCCCGAACAACCTCATGTTGATCAATGGTATCACCGTCCAGGGCTCGCTTGTCGCGTCCAGACTCGCTCACGAGCGTATGCTTGAGTTTGCGGCCCTCCACCAAATCAAGCCTGTAGTCCAGCTCTTTGACATGACCGTGGAGGGGATTCAGGATGCGATGGAGAAGCTTGACCAGGGCAAGATCCATTTCCGTGCTGTGTTGAAGCCTGTTGCTTAAGTTACTAGGTAGCTGGTATTTCCTGTCGAAACTAGAGGTTGCACATGTGCTGGCTATGATCAGTATATAGACGCTCGTTAGTATATACACGAGGAATATAGATTTTAGATGTGTATGCCTATGATCCTAGATCTGTGATGGGTTATAACTAGCTCTATCGTCTTTGGCTCATAGCGGTAAGACTAGGGTGAAACGGGGATGCCTGATACTCAAGTCGTTGAATTGAAATCTGAACTTTTATAGGTATCTAGAAAAATCAGTGTAGATCTCCCTGACTTGAAGGGTAGAAAGTTCGTAAGGTAGACGTCAGGCTTCAGGGCTGCGCCGAGAATAGGTTGTCAAGGCTCAATAGAGGTCTACTCCGCACAGCTTTGGTTATCGCACACACTACCACCAGCAGTAACAAAAGGAAAATATTGACACGGAAGATAAAACATACCCACGCGGTATTTCCCCTTAGCGACGCCTCCTGCCACTCTGACGTCTAGAGAAGGCGGTACCGCCATGAGGGGAACTGTCAGGCCTCGTTACAAGCTATCGTTGAGATGGCTGCGAAGTGATCAGCGCTGTTATTCTATCAACTACACCGTGCCTCGCCCCCAGAAACCACGTCGACGCCGACCCGGGCGGGGGCTGGGAGACTGTACTGCACTGTGTGACGGCGCCGAAATAGTCAGCCGGGAGGCCTTATGCAGCTCGCCGCGGTGAAGAGGACAAGCAATTGGTACTTTTGCATACATATGCGGTAGCATATCTAACATAGGGTATGTTGGTGTGATGCATGTCTAAGTCTGCCACCTTACCAGACGAGGTAAGTGTGGAGGATTTAGACTACGCAGTAAGCACCAACAACGATGCAGGGTCCTGGGCAGGGATATAGATACTACGCTTAAATAGACGACTACTGGTATAATAAGTAAGGGTCGGTAACATGTGACATCTAACATATTTCTCAGTATTTGTCTCGCGCAATATGGGTGGCCTAAATCTCTTATCCCTTCCCCAGGACATTTTACTCCTCTTGCCGGAGTACCTGTACAATATTGAGGACTTAATCAACACATCGTCAACATGCACCCTGCTGAGAGACTGCATGGCCACGGCTACCCCCAACGCCATCCTACGACTGGCCGCCGCCCAGACTAGCGTCTTTTTTCGTCCATCCCCGCACCTCTTAGCCACGGCGACGGCACGCGAGTTGGGTAACTGGGCAAGGCAATCGGACGCGAACGAACAAGAGCTTGCGCTTAAGCTAGAGGAGGGCGTGGAGGGCCTTCTCGAGCTTGCGCTTGCTCACTGTGGCATAACGATGGAGCGCATCAGAGAGCTGTACTTGCTGCGTTTCTCTCTAATCAATCCCGTGACGGAATTCATTGATCAGTGTACCAGCAACGAATGGTACAGTGCTCCTAATCCTTGGAACGGGGACTTGGATGATGCATATACCATCAGGTCTGACCCCTCCGAAACTCTGTTTCACCTAGCAATGTACGGGGAATTGTTCGCGCCGGACTTTGAGCCTATCCTCAACCAGGACTCCAACACACGCAGACTGAGCGTCGACACTCGATTAGAGTTCATCAAGTATTGTCTACCGGACTTTGCCTGTTTTCAAACGGGCGAAGTTGATGCCATGGGTACAACCCGGCCCGACGTCACTATAGACCCGCGACGCCAAGTCAAGGCGACGGGCCCATATGCGCAAGGCTGCAACACTGATAAAAATAATATTACAGCATTGACCTTGATTATACAGAACAGCCCCTTTAGACCACGATTCAAAGAGCTCCGAGCCAAAGCTGGTATTCCTGAGTTTCAAGACGACTTCGATGATGGGTGGTTGTATGACGACCCTGGTCAGGATTTCCGGCAACGATTTTGGGAGAACATCATGATTTGCCAGGGCCTAGAAGGGCTAGGCATGTTGAGACCCGATACAGAGCACAAGTGGGTGGAGAAGATCAGGGAATGGAGAGATAAGATTGCGAAACTGGATAGAGAGCCACCACCGACTAAAGTCGGATACCTGTTTACCCTTGAGTATCCTTACCTTCTTGGAGACTTGAGGATTTGTACAAGCTATGTCCCAGGGACATAGGACAGGACTCCATGTAGAAGGGTGAATGTAGAGAGAGTATACACATCCACTAGAATCGAACTCAGCTTGCCATCAAGATCGTTTGAAGTTCAAGGTTGGATATAGTGTCTATTTGGTGTCAGTTATACGTATTAGACGTGGTGAAAAAGATTATTGGTGATCATATAGGGAGAGTGTTGAAACGCTGCAACAGTGTTAAGTAGCGCCTAAGACGTTATTAGACATCTTTAACACGATCTGATTAGATTAAGGTGTATAAGCTATTTAAATTACATCGTTGCGGCTACCGACTGGTTAAACAAGAAGCATCACCTAGTCCGTAGAGCATTACCTTATATTCCCTCCTTAGCCGAACTAGAACCGACAAATCTTCACGCTGAAGCTAGTCGAAGTCCCATAGTTAGCGAATTACATTAAATTGTGGCTATTGTTTTTTACCTAGTAGATCTACCCCCTAAAATATGTTTGTACTAAGGAGTAGCTTTTACCCCTGCAATCCTATAATAGTCCCTTACACTTTGCTACTTCAATTCCCGTCATATTTTAGTTTGTCGGGATAATTACATTGGTCGCTCAAATTTTTCAATAATTAAGCCTTAATGATGTCGATTTATTATGACTTACACGAGGCACAAGAGTTCAATTCATTGTCTTGACTTAGTTCTATCACAATAGAGAAATAGTGAAGCGTAAGGTTCTGGCACAAACGCCCTGTGGTGTCGCTTTGCTTCTTTACAGGAAGCAATCGACTAAATAGCCTCGAAGGTTGGCAGGTGTTAGCAGAAGATACATGTTATTGTTGAATTGTATGGATTATGAGGACCCATGATGTCAGGGAATAGGGTCGCAGCAGGGTAGAAGCAGCTTAATTGTAGGAAGACAGTCTAGTATTTACTATATAAAGCTGAGTTCTCTCCCAATACTTCTTGGGGGAACTTAGGAATCAATCATATTGAGCCCTTACCCATAACTACGACCTAGCAGCTACCCTTTAGTGACCCAACTTCACTCTGGAGACAAACACCTCTGACACATGAACCCTTAAATATTGAATCAGAATGGCATAAGACACAATCTAACTTCAAACCAAACCAGTGATTTTCGCATAAATAAAAGATCGGAGAAAAGATTTTCAAGGGGGTCTAGAAGTAACACAAGGGGTGAGACGACGGAGAGAGTATAGAGGGTGAAAGGGTCTTGTACAAGGGACCATAGGTTCTAGTATTAAGGATGCCACGGACATGGTCGTCAGGGCATAATATTCAAAGTTGCATTTAAAGATCCTAGTCCGATCAATAGTCGACCGCGAATACTCGTAATGAAGTATGGTGCTGACGCGAAAAGATTTGAATCGGAACGTGAAGTTCTGCAGGTATGGATGTGTCAAGGGCAGTTTTAAATTCCTCCGTTGCTAATAAAACCCCTGAAAGAAATTCATAGGTTGCCGTCACCTTGGACAAATATTTATCCCTGAAAATGATCCAATACTCCCGGGAAATACCGAAGACTTGTATTCCCATATTTCTCTTGATGAGATCCAGAATGGTACTTGAGAAAGATATCAAGCCCTCGGAGATGCAGTGTGACAAGGGCTTTAGTAGAGGGCTTGGAACTTAGTTATATTGTTATTTAACTTAATAATTCTCTAGGGGTTTTAAGGCTATAGTTTTCTTAAGTTTTTCTTTTAAACTTAAGAACTTTTAGTCTTTTTATAAACGAATGGTTTTATATAATGTTTAAGCTTTAATTTATTAAGCTATTATATAATTTAAGACTTTTTTTAGCTATTAAGTTGCTATATATATAACTATATTATAAGTAACTATTATAAATTAATAGTTTAACTTTATATGTGCTAGTTTAAGTAATAATAGCTTAAGCTTAATTATAAATTAATATTTATTTAATACTATTTTTTTTTTTTTTAAGCTTAACTTTAAGTAATATTAAAGTTTTTAATTTAAACTTTAAAAGTTTGCTAATTTGCTAAAATTATATTAATAAAAGTTTTATATAAAAGCTTTAACGTTATTAATAAATATATAATTAAAAAGTTTTTAAGTTTAGTACTATTTAGCTAGCTAACTTTTTTATTTAACTAAATATTTAATATTTCTTTAAGTTTTTATAAAATTTTTAATTTTTTTTACTTAATAGTTTTTTATTTTAATTAAAAGCGCTTTTTATAAAACTTAGTTAAAATTAAATAAAGCTTAATTGCTAGCACAATAAAGCTTAATAAATAAAACATAAAATAAATTATAAATTTTTTAACCTTTAAGTAATAATAATTTAATAGCAATAAATAAAATTACTTTTTAAATTTTAAAAAGTTCTAGCATTTTTTTGTTTAGTTTTTTAGCAGGCTTTTTAGTTTTAATATAACGCACATTTAATATAACTAGCTAGTTAAATTTATAAAGCAGTATTTTTTGCTGTTTTTTATTTGTTTATTTTTTTATTTATTATTTAAACTTGTTTAGCTATAGTTTAGTTTTTTTATAAACTTTAATTATTTAATAAATATATAAGTTATTAGTTAAATTATATAATGCACTTAAAAATAAGTTATGTATTACTAAATAAAAGTTATAATTAATATAAAATAAAAATACGTAAATTAAAGCAAATATAGCATTATTATATATAAACTTTATAATTAATAAAAGATTTTTTTAGTTAGTTATTTTATAATTTATAAACATTTTTAAATATATTTTAAAAATTTAATTAAGTTGTTTTATTTAACTATTAGTTTAAAAATAAAAAGCAATACTTATTTAAAGTTTAACTTTAATAAGCTTTAAAAAGTTCTTTTAAAAATAGCTTATAAACTTAAAATCTTTATTAAAAATAATATTAAAAAGTATACTATATAGTTTTTAATAAAATTTTACAAATATTTTAATTAAGTTTTTAGTTTTTTTTTTATTAACTTTTAATAAAATAAAATATTTTATTTTTATAAAAAGATTTACTATTATTTATATAAAGTTGCATTTATTAAAAAAAAGTAAGTTTATAATAAAGTTTATTATAATTAATTGCTATAAAACATAATATAGTTTTATAAGTTATAAAAGTTTATAAAGTATATAATATAGCGCTTTGTTTTATTAGTAATTAAAGCATTTATAAACAAATTTTTATATAGTTTTTTTAATGTTTAATTACTAAAAGTTCTAAGTAATAAGTTTTAATATTTTATTTATGCTTATATGTTTTACTATTTTTATATTATGTTTAAATTTTATTATATTTTATTAAATAGTAATAAATATTTATAAGCGTTCTTTTTTATATAAAAGGTTGTTTTAAAGTTTTATATTTTTAAAAGGTTTTTTTTTTTAAATTATATATTTTAAGTTATTTTTAGCTGCTTTTTTAATTTTTTTAATAAATTTTAGCAGCTATTTTAGTATAAAAAAGCTACAAAGTTATTTTAAAGTAAGCAGTACTAATGCTGCTATATTAAATATAGTTCTTTTATTATGCAAAAAATACTTATTTTACAAAACTAATTTAATTAGCTAGTTTTTATTTTTTTTTTTTTTAAAATAATATTAAAAAAAGCATAACATAATGTTAGCTTTTTTATTAAGCTATTTTAGCTTATAATTAATAATAAACTAATATATTACTAGTTATTAAACTTACTTAGCTTATTATTAATTTAGCACTTTAGTAGTAATAAAATATAACAAATTTTAATAGTTTAAATAAATTTTAATTTAATATTTAATGCTTTTAAAGTACTAATGCTATTAGTTAAATAAATCTATTATAATAAATAATTTTTTATTATATATTTTATAGTTTATTTTTGCAAACATAAGTTTTTAAAAATAAAACGCTACAAAGTATAGTTTTTTATTATTGTTTTTTTAAAATAACACTACACTAAAAGCA
Source organism: Xylaria sp. FL1777 (assembly GCA_022578965.1). Lineage (NCBI taxonomy): Eukaryota > Fungi > Ascomycota > Sordariomycetes > Xylariales > Xylariaceae > Xylaria > Xylaria sp. FL1777. The sequence continues at coordinate 32,136 of MU400719.1, read as the reverse complement.
AAGTTAAAAGCGTTAATTTTTATGTATACTACTTAAAATAAATTAAAATAAACTAAAATAAAAGCAGTAATAAATTTATATTTTAGTTTAAAAAAAGCTTTATTTATAATATTTGTTTACTTTTATTACTTTTAGTTCATTTTATTAGCATTTATAAATAGTTTTATAATTAAAAAGAACTTTTAAATAAACTTTTAATAAAAATTAGCAAAACTAACAAACTACTATAATTTTTTTAAAATGCTTAAAAGTTTTTATTAAATAATGCAGTTTACTTTATTTTGTGCTATAAAAATACTTTTTAAGCTTATAATATAGCTTAAAAACTTAACTTTTTATATTTACTATTTATACTTTTATAGCGTAATAGCTAAGTTATACTTAATAAATTATTATAATATTTTTTTAATTAGTTAGTTATATTTTTTTTAAGTATTAGTATATATAAAAAAATTATTAAAATATATTAATAATTTAGCATTAATAAAATCGCAAAAAATATAATTTATTATTAATTAAAAAGTTATAAAAACATTAATTAGTTTTATTAATATAACTATATATTTAAATAGTTTATATTTATAGCAAAAAGTAGTTTTTTATTTGTGTTTTTTTTTAATTTTTATAAAATAAAATCCTAATTTAAAGTTTATTTTTAAAAACTATTTAGCTGTTTAAAAGCAAGCTTATAATTTTAAAATTAACAAAATAAAGTATTAAATAAATATTATAACTACGTTAAATCTTTAATAGTTTATAACTAGTTTAAAAAAGTTATTAAGGTTTTTTTTTTTTATAAACATAAAAAAAACACTATATAATAAAGTAAATTTTTTAATACGTTATATTTTTAACATGTTTTTTAACTATAGTTTTAAAGCATTAAATTTTTAATTGCTTATAGCATAAAAAAGTTCTTAAAAAGCTGTTTTTCTTTTAACTATATTAATTATATAGTTTTATAATTAGTAGTTTAGCAGCTTTTATATTGCTGCTTTTGCTATAATTAATAAAAACTTCTTAAATTCTTTTAAAACTTAGTTTAATGCATTTTTTGCTGCTTTATTTAATAAAGTTATTATAATTTTAGCTGTTTTTAGATTAAGCAAAGCTTAACTTATATAATATTTTTAGTAATGCTTAAAAAAGAAAATAATTTTGTTTGTTTTTTTAAAAAAGCAAGCAAAAAAGTATTATTTTAGTTACTACTAAAAAAATAACATATTATAATTATTATTAAGCTTACTAAATTTAAAACTAAAGCAAATAAAATAATTTTCTTAATAACAAAAAACTATTTTTTTTATATAATACTTTTTTGCTTTTTATACATATAACATATTAAATATAATTATAAACTAAAGCTATAATTATTTAATAAAAAATAACTTTTATTGTTTTATTTTGCTAAATAATATTATTAAAATTATGCTTTTAATATTTAAAAATACTTATATAAAATATTCTTAATTATTATATATAAAAGTTATAAAAATAATAAGCTAATAACTTAATTAAAGCTTTTTGTTCTTTTGTTTAGCTAAATTATTTAGCTAGTTTTTATTACGCTTTAAATTATATATATAAGCAAAATTACTTTTTATAAGCTGGTTATTTTTATGTAATGCATTATAAAAGCTTATTAAAAATCCAAATTAAAGTTATTTAGCTTTATAAACTAAAAAGTAAGCATATTTATTATAATTGCATTAATTTTAGCTTTTTTTATTATACTTAAAGCTAGTTTTTCTTTAATAAGTTTTCGTTTTATAATAGAAGTTTTTTTAAAAGCTAAAAATAATTTTTTTTTAGCAACATTTTTTTTTGCATAGCAAGCTAAAATATAATAGTTATTTTAACTGCATTACTAATAGTTAACTTTATTTTTTTTTTGTTAATTAATTACAGCTTAGTTTATACTTTTAAAAGCTATAATAATATTAGCTTATTTTTTATTCTTAAGATTTAATATTGCTTTAATAAATTTATTAAATTTTTTATTATTGCTTAACTTATTTTTTAAAAATAAATTTTAGCTTAAGCAAAAGTAGTTCTTTTTACTATAGTTAAGTTAGCTTAGTTTTAAAAGCTTTTTTTTTAAACTAAGCTTGCTTTTTAAAAAAAAACCTAAATATACTAATATATTTTTATAAATTATACTAGCTTTTTAAATAACATTTAAAAAATTACTATTATTTTTTAGTATTTTTTTTTAAGCATAATATATTATTTTAGTTAATTTTTTTAGTAAGCACTTTATAATAAAAGTTTAAAACATAAATTTAAACCATTTTATAAAGTTGTTAAAATTAAAAACCTTAATAAAAAACTAAGCTATATTACCTTTATATATTATTTTTATTAGTTTATTTATTAATTAAAAAACAGCTAATAAATCTTTAAAACAAGCTTTTATAGCTACTTAATAAGCTGTTTAATTATTAGTAATACTAACTTAATAAACTTATTTTTAGTATAACTAATGCTATAATAAAGCTTTATTTATTAAAAAAAAGCTAATTTAATTAATTTAATGTTTATTTAAAAAAAAGCTTTTTATATATGTTTTTATATAATTTTATATCTTTTACTATTACAGTAAAAACTTAGCAAAATCTTTATTATTATAAGTTTATAGTTTATTTAATTAAACAAAATTAAAAGTTATTACATTAAGCGCAAAATTATTAATTGCTTTTAAAATAGCTTTTATAAAGCAGTTATACGTTTTAAAAAGCAACCTGTTATTTAAATTGCTGTTTTTTTTAGTTAGCCTTTATAAGCCTTTAAGTAATTTTTTAAAAAAGCTATAAAATAGTTTTCTTGCAAAAAAGTTGTTATTATTTTTATTAAAGTTATTAAAGTTTTTACTTAAAGCAAACCTTATAATAAATCTAAAATCTTTATTAAAAGCTAATCTTATAATAACTTTTAGTATAATATAAATAGCTATATATTAAGCCTTTAAAGCTTTAATAATAAAGCAAGCTTAAATAGCTTATAATGCTTTATTTATAATTTATTTTTAAAGCTTTTTTTTAAAAGTTAATTGCTTTATAAAAAGTTAGTTTATAAAACTAATAATAATATTTTATAATTAAAGCTTTTTTATAATTAAATCTATGTTTATGTTATAATTAGGCTACTTAGGTACTTTAGCACATATTATATGTTATTTATATATATAGGATATTTTTTTTATACTTATTTTATGGGAGTTTTCTTTTTTTTTCAAGCTTTAGTTTTGTTAAATACTTATTATAAAACTAAAAATATATTAATTATTATACTTAACTTTTAATGCTTTATACCTTCTGTAATAATTTTAAAGCTTTTTAAAATAAAGTTATTTATAATACTTTATTATACTACAAAATAGCTAAACATTAATTAACTATACGAGCTAGTGCTATTTTTAATAGTTTTTTTTTAAAACAAACTTTAATAATAAACCAAAAATAAACTTAGCACAAATTATTTCTAGAACTAAGCTTAAGCAAATAATGATTATTTAGTGCTTTAAGTGCTAATATTTAACTATTGCAAACATAAATTGCATAGCTTTTAGTTAAAATTAAAAAGCTAAAGCAGCAAGTTGCGTAGCAAAAAAATAAAAGTAAACAAGTTGCTTTAAAATTAAAAATAGCTTATATTATTTTTATTTTACAATTAAATAAACAAAAAAACTAAAGAATAACATTTTTAAAAGAACAAAAAAATTTTTTAAACTTTAAAAAACAATTTTGCAACTTAAATTAAAAACAAAAACATAAAGATTTTAGTAATAATAACAACTTTTTATTTTTTAGCTTTAATAAAAAACATAATTAAGAAAAACCTAAATACTAATTATATTAAAATTGCTTATATTACTATTAGCGCTACTTATTTAAAAATGCTAATTTTAGTTAATTATTAAAGTTTAATTATAACTTTTTTAGCATAGAATTTATTTATTAATACTAGCTAAAGTAAGTAAAAAAACTTTAAACTATTTTTAAAGAAGCTAATTAGAAATTTTATTGCAATAAAAACAAAATTTTATATATATATAGCAATATAAACTAAAACTATAAAAATGCTTATTAATTAGCATTGCAAAAGTTATTAACTTTAAAAAAAAAACAATTTAAAACTAACTAAAAAGTGTTTTTAAACTAAACTAAAACTTTATTAGTAAGGTTTACTATAGGTAATAAAGCAATTAAGCATAAAAAGTATAATGTAAATTAAAAAAAAAAAAGCCCTGCAAGCAATTATTACGCAATTGCTTTAAGCATAAGCCTTACATAGCTATTTAATTAAGCCATTATAGCCACAAGTAAAAATACTACTATAGCTAAACCCTATAAATATAAAGTCCCCTTTTTAGTTTGTATTAAGTGTTAAAGCACAAAAAAAAAGTTATTAACTTTAATAAAGCCAATTTAGCTATTTATACAAATTAATCTTTATTTTAGAAATCATAATTAATTTAAGTTATTTATTAATTAATTAACTAAGCAAGCATAACCTTTTATAGCTTTTTATACAGTTGCTTGCTAATAACAAGCTTTATAGCCTTTGCTTTATCTTTATCCTTTAGTTTTAACTTAGCTCGTTTTCTTATATAAGCTTAGTATTTTTTAATTAAATCTTTAGCTAATCAAAGTTACTACTTTAATCTTTACTAGTTGTTTTTATAACTATATTTTTTTCACTTAACTAAATAATTAAAACCTAACTTAGTTTAATTAATATAATGCTTTAAAATAGTTTTAATTTTAAACAAATCACCTTTTTTGTTAAAGTCTTGCTTATTATAAATAAAACTAAGTAAAAGTATAGTTTAATAAAATAAGTCTTTACTTTGTTAGCCTAGTAAAAAGTGTGCAACAAAAATCACAAAGTGTATGCTAAAAGTCTTTAGTAAATCAATATAATAAGCTAGTTAACCTATTTGTTTTATCACTTTATATAGTTTAGCGTGTTGCTATAAGTACTTTTTAAATAAGTTATTAAAAAAATAATATCTTTTATATAGCTTTAAATAAACTTTGTTTTTAACATTAAACTTTATAAGCTTATGCTTATTATTATAATAATATTTAGCTCTTGTAGTAATAAAGTTTATAGCTAACTTAGTATTTTTGCATAAATGTTTATAAAAAAAACAGATGTTTTTTAATGTGCTATATAACTTATTATTACTAGTAAGTATATTGTTAAAACTAAAAAATCTAAATCTAAATAATTATTTATGTAATAAAAACTTAATAAAATCTAAATATGCATTATTAAAGTTCTATTGCAAAAATAAAAAAATATTCACTTAATTGCAATCAAAATAAGCAAAAGTATAATGCTAAATAGCAATTTTAATAGTTTAATTCTTGCGCTTAAATATACTATCATTTTATAAATAGTATATAGTAGTTATTAAAAGCTATACGCTATATTTTTTTTATAAACCTACTTAAAACTTTAAAATAAACTTATAGTTATAATTAAAAATAATATTATTTAGTATGCCTTAGTTGCACAATAAAAGCATTTTAGCAAAAGTAAAACCTTAATCTTTTGCTGTATATATTTTATAACCTAAAATTAATAACATACGTTTAAATATAACACATATTATAAGCATTAATACATTATAATATATATACTTATTTAATTGTTATAGGGTTTTTATTGCTAGTACATTAAACAAATCTATAATAAAATCTATTATAACCGTTTTTATAAGTTAAAAATCTTTAAGTTAAATTAGCTAATAATTACTATTTAGTTTATTTTAACTTATTGCGCAAAGTTTATAACTGTTATAATACTGCAAATATATTTTTACTTTTTAAGTTTTCCTTTTAATAAAAAAACCTTTAAAGTTATACATTATATGCTTTTTACTAAAGTAATATTTATTATTATAAGCTATAGTAAAAAACTTGCTAATATTACAAGAGGTATAAAGCATTAAAGGTTAAGTATAATAGTTAATATATCTTTAGTTTTATAGTAAATATTTAATAAAACTAAAGCTTAAAAAAGGGAAAAAACTTTTATAAAATAAGTATAAAAAGAATATTTTATATATACATATAACTTATAATATGTGTTAAAGTATTTAAGTAGCTTAATTATAACAACTATTCCTTTTTTTCTAATTAAGTTGTTTTTAACTTATATATAAGTAAAATTAATTAAAGTAATTAATTTTAAGTATAAGTAGTAAAGTAAAGTAATATAAAGTAATTAAGCATAAATATAATATATTAAATAAAATGTTTATATAATATAGTAATTAAAGTACTTATGTATTTATGCTTGTGTTTATGTGTTAAGTTATGTTTGTTTTATGCTATATTTATAGCAGGTTTTGCGTTTATACCTTTATTGTTATATATTCTTTTTTTTTTTTTTTTTTTTTCTTTTTTCTTTAATTGCTGCTAAACAATTAGTTTTAATTATATATTTTACTACTGCTATTTTTATACTTATTTTACATTTTTTTTGCTTTTTTTTTAATTATTATTTATATTATAATTATGCTACTTAAACCTGTAGTAATTAAAAATAGTACATATAAATGTAATTGTAGTTAAAGCTATAATTATAAACGTAAACATAAAAAATCATTACAATTTGCTTTATGCTTAAATTTATCCAAAAATAAGTCTAATTTTACTATAAAATAAAACTTTAATAAACTTTTTTGCTAAAAGTTTAATAACTCTAATAATAAAAATAAAAGTTTTAGCAGTTTGCTTTTTTTTTAAAACAGCTTTAATTTTAATAAAAATATAAATACTATTAGGCTTTTTATAAATTAAAAAAAAAAAAATAAAAATAAAAATAAAAATAATCTAAACCTTATAAATCTAAATAAAGATCTAAATGTTGTTTTATATAATTTTAATATAAATATGTTACGAAATTAGCATAAAGGTAGCCTTTAGAGCGGCTTAATGCCTTTATACATACTTTGCACCTTTTTTTTGCTAACTAGAGCCGAGGTTACATAACGGCTTACTAGGCTTATAGTAATCCAAGGCTTACTAGGCTTACGGTAATCTAAGGCTTACTAAGCTTATAGTAATTTAGTGCTTACTAAACTTGCAGTAATTTAAAAGAAGTTACTACTTTTTTTATTTTTCTTTTATTTATATAATTATATACTTTTTATATTTAATTACTTACTTAGTTTTAATTTTTTAGCTATTAATTTTTTTATAACTGCTAAGCATTAATATACTTTTAATTTTTTAAGATTTTTATTAATGCATAGTAGTAAAAGTACCCCGAAAACCTCCTTAACGGACTACTGTTAAAAATCTTATTATTACTTACAAATTAAGACTTTAAAAGCAAACCTGTTATATTAATATATAATAAGTTTGTTATACTTTAATAGCTTTTTAATTAATAAGACTTAATAAACAAAAATAAATACTGGTATAAAAAATTAAATAATAAACGATTTATAAAATAAACTTTTAAAAGTATACTAAAGAAATATTTAAAAAACAAGAATACTAAACAGCATTGCGTAAGTAAACTTCACTTAATAATTAATAAACTAAATTTAAGTTATATTACTAAAAACAAAAAGTTAAAAATTAAGTTTAAAAATTTTAAAGACTTTTAGAACTAATAACGTATTAAAATAATAAACCTTAGCATTTTTATTAGCTACCCTTATTAAAGAAAAAGCAGTAGCAAGAAAAAAAAAGTTAAGCAGTAATAATAAAAAAAAGCTAACGTTAATACTAGTACTACAAAGCAAACTAGTTGTTTTAACTTAAAAAGCAGCTTAAACATTAAGCATTATAACTTTTAAACTAATGCAAACTTTAGTAATAATAATTAAAGCAGCAGTAATAATTACTACTATAATAACAAGTTAAAGTTTTAAACAAGTAATTATGTTATAACTAACGCTAATATTACTACTAGTAAACCTAACGCTTATTTTTACTACTACTACACTTAAAATAATAACTTAAAATAAAAAACTTAACCTTTTATTACTATTACTGCTTTTACTATTAAAATTATTTATAATATTAAAAATGCTAAACATTAAAAGTTTTAAACTTACTGCTTTAAAGCTTTATAATAAATCTACAAATATAAAAGCTTTTTTAATTTATGCTAAACTTTATTTAAAATAGCATTTTACTACTATTATAAAAAAAGATCAAAAAATAATAATTATTTTATAGTTTTTGTTAAAAAAAGTACTAAAATAGTTTTAACTTATTTTAAAAGATTTCTTAAAAGCTAACAAATTAACTAACTTTAAGCTAAAAACAAAAAAAATTTTTAAAAACTATGTTAAGTTTAAAAATTAAATAAAAGCACTATTTAAAAATACTTAAAAAGCAAAACACATAAAAAAAGCACTTTACTGCTTAAAATAAACAAAAGTAGTAATAAATTATGCTATAAAGTTTAAACAATTAGTAGTAATCTTAAGATTGCTTAAGCTTGCACTATTTTATTTATTTTATAGTAAACTTAAGACTTAAGTTTAAAACAAACTATGCAAAATAAATAAACTAGCAAAAATTAATATGTATATTAATATAGCTATTATAATTAATTAACAATTATTTAATTAGTACCTTAAAACTAAAAGAACTAAAAAAAACAAAAAAAAAATACTTAAGAGAATATTAAACAAAAATCTAAGCAAATTAATAAAGTCTAAAAATAACAACCTTAAGATATGTTTAAAGTTAAATATTATAACTGTAGAAAAAAAGAACACTTTTAAAAACAATGCTAATTTAAGAAAAAAAACGAAAAAAAAAGCTATAAAAAAGAAAAAATTTTTTAACTTAAGAAAAAAGTACAAATTATAAAAGCTTAAAACAACAAAAAACAATAAAACAATTTAAAAAATATATTTTTAAAGCAAAAATATAAAGTTGCTATTTTAAGTTAAAACAAAAGTGCTATACTAAACAAATTTAAATGCTTTATTTATATAAGTTAAAATAAACAAACATATAAATATTATTTAAAAGCTTTGCAGTTATTAAAACAAATTACAAAAGGATATATTTGCTATACAAATAATTAAAGTTGTTTAGTATATAACTTAAAAAAATAGTTTAATTAAGAATAGCAAACAATAAAAAGTAGTAAATTAATGTAGTTAGCAGACTTATAAAACTATAAAAACTTTAAACTACTAAAGCTTAAAATGTGGCCTAAAAAAAAGTTATATTTAAAAAAATAAAACTATAACTATAAATAGTATAGTTATTAAACTAATTATAAACTACTAAAACATTTAGTTGCTAAATAGACTTAAAAAAATAAAACTTATAAAACTTTAAAGCAAAAATAAATAAAATTAAAAGCTATAAAAAACACTACAAAAAAAAAACTAATAAAAATAAACAAAGTATTTTTATAGTTTAAACTGCTTTAAATGCAACAAAACAAAAAAGTACTAATAGTTAGCGCAAAAACTAATATATTTTAAAAACTAAAGCTAGCAATTTAACTAATTGCTAAGAGTTACTACTATAACAAAACTATAATAAAAAACAATAATAATATTTTATGCTTAAAAGATTTAAAACATAACAAAATACTATAAAATTACTATGTAGTATATTATTATTACTAATATTTACTTAATAAATTAAAAAATAATTAGTTTTTTAAACAAATTATAAAAACAAAAATATAGAACTTTTATAAATTAAAGTAGTTAATTATAACTATAGTTTACTATAAAAATCTATAAAAATTTGCAATATTTAAGAAAAATTCTAACTGTACTTATAATACTAGTTTAAAAAAATGTAAAAATAACTACTGTAAATATTATTAGCTAATTAAAGCATAATTGTATTAAAAAATAGTTGCTAAAAGCAAAAGAGCTTAAAAACTGCAATTTAAAGCTTGCTTAAAAGCAAAAACAAAACAAAGCGCAATAATATCTAAAGTACAAAATAAAACAAGCATTTAAACATTTAACAAAAAAAAGTCAAAAAACGAAATAAGCACTCGCTAAAAAAGCAGTAAATAGCTAAAAAAACTAAAGCTTTACGTAAAGTTTAATGCAATAACTAATAAAATTAATTTGAAGTTAAACTTATATATTAAAAAAAAAAGTATAACACTTTAATTAACTTAAAAGCATAAGCTAACATAATTTTACTTAAAGTAGCAAAACAAAATAAAATTTCTTAAAAATACAAGCAAAAATCCTAAAAGATTAAAAGATTTAATAAAAGCACTTTTAGCTATAATAACAGTTGTATACTTAAAAAAACTAAACTTTTTAATATATTTATATAAGAACACAAAAAACAAATTATATTAAATATTGCTAATATATTTAATTATAATATTATTTTAGGAATACTATAGCTAAAAACTAGCAACCTTTTGATTTAATAAAAAGTAAAAACTATTAATTAAGAAAATAAAAAACAAAGCAAAAAAATCAGAAAAATTGCAAAAAAAATCCTAAATAAAATACCAAAAGTATATTACAAATTTTATAAACTGTTTAAAAAAAAAAAAAAAAAAAAACTTTTTAAACACAGCTTATAAAATCATTATATTCTTATTAAAAAAAAATATTAACTAAAGCTTTATTAAGTATACTACATAAGCTTAAACAAAACAAATGCTTTATAGAAATACATTTAAAAAAATCTAGCAAAAAAATTCTTAAAAAAGTTTTAATTATCTGCTAAATACTTTATAATGCTAGTACTTAAAATAAAAAATAAAAAACAACTAATTAATAAAAAAGAAAAACTAATATAGCAAGTAATTATTAACTACTAACTATTAAACATAATTATTATTGCAAATAAATATTTCTTTATTTTACTAGTAACTATAAAAAAAAACATTAGCTAAACAAAATAGTTTATAACAGTTAATATTCTAAATAAATATTATGCTATTAAAATAGCTAAAAAAAAAAAATAAAAAACTGCTATATAAACAGTATATAAACTATATAAATATATAGTTATGCTATAAGAACTACAGAACGCATTAATTAGCTTTTAATACATAATAATAACAATTTTACGGAAGTTTTTAAACAAATTTATGTTTATTTACTTAAATAATATTTTAATCTACTTTAAAACATTAAAAAAACATAAAAAACACATAACTTAAGTATTAAAAACACTTAAATAAGCAGAATTATAATTTAATACAAAAAAGTATATATAGCATACATAAAAAATCAACTTTTTAAGATTTATAATTACTTTAGAATAAATATAGATTTAATAATTAAAAATTAATATAGTACAAAACTAAAAAATATTTAACTTAGTTACTATTACAAATATATAACAAGCATTAAGATTTTTAAACTATGTTTAAATGTTAATTTAAAACTTTAGGAAAATAGCAACTTACTTTATAAAATACACAAAAAAAAAATATAAAAAAAAATCCTTTTTAATTTTAAAGAAAGCTTAAAAAGCTTTTAAAAAACTAAAACTAAAAGTTATTTTTAATCTTATAGTTAAACTACTTAATCTATAAAAAAAAAAGAAGCTAAAAATAAATGCTTTAAATAGTATAATTGCAGAAGTTTTAAAACAACTAAAAAACAACAAAAAATAGCACTTAGTAGCTTATTACTTTAAAGCACTACAAAATATAGCATTATAATACTTTATATATAATAAAGAACTACTTGCAATTATTATAGCACTTAAAAAGTAAAAACTATTTCTTATAAAAACTATAAAGCTAATTAAAATTTATTTAAATTATTAAAACTTAACAAAATTTATAACTATATAAAAGATTACTAAACAACATAAAAATTAAATAGTTTTTTTTTTTAAATTTAACTTTAAAATATGCTACATTAAAAGAAAAAAAAATATTTAAGCAAACATACTAAGCTAACGAAGTTAAAAAAAATTTAAAGTTCTAAAAAAGAATATTTAAGTATTATATCCTTAAAAAAATAAAAGCTTAAAAATTAAAGCTATACTTAAGAACTTTATAAATATATAGCTATAATAAGCTTATAACTTAGAAAAATTAGCATAGCTATAAAAGCATAAAAAATTAAAAAATAATAAGCTAATATATAAACGTAAGGTTTATTTACTGGAATCTTTACAAAACAAGTTTATTAAAAAATTCTATAAATATTTATTATATAAACACTAAGAAGCAATAAAAACAGTTAAACAACTACAAAAAAAATACAATTTTTTAAAACTATAAAATATAATTAAATTTATTGTAAAAAAGTGCAATATTTGCAATAAAGCTAAAGCAGCTTAACATAAGCTTTATAAACTACTATAACTTATATAAATACTTAAATAAGCATAGCATACTATTGCTTAAAATTTTATTATAGCATTATTTTTATTAATTAATTTAGTTATAAAAGTATAATATAATAAAATATGAATTATTATTAATAAACTTATTAAGTATGCTTACTTTTTACCGTTTAAAAAAAATGCAATAGCTAAACAACTTGCATACGCCTTTATACGCTAATATTTAAATAAATATAAGCTACTAAAAAGAATTATTTTAAACTAAAATAAATTGTTTACTTTTAAGTTTAAAACTAGTTTTTTTAAATTTATCGGTATTAAATTAAAGTTTTTAATTGCTTACTACTTATAAACAAATAAACAAACAAAAAAACTAAACTAAATACTAAAATAATATTTATAAAGTTATATTAACTACTAACAAAATAATTAAATAGAACTATTACTAATAGCACAAATTTTATATAATATATTAACAAACAAAAATATAAATATATTTCCGCATAAAGCCGTTTATAAATAGCAAGCAACTATTAAAAAACAAAAAAAAACATTAATAAAAATACTTGCTATTTTAACTATAATACTTTAAGCAAGAACTATTATAACAAAAATCAAAACATTATAAGCTAAACTATAACTACGCTTTTAATTTTTATAACAACAAATATTAATATACTACAACAAAAAACAAACTAAAGAACTAACCTTTAAAAAAGAAAACAAAGTTTACTTGCTACAACAAAAATAAAATGCAAACATTAATATCTTTTAAATTAAAACAAAACAACTAAGCAATAAATTAGAATTTAAAAAACTTAGCTCTTTTAAAATTAAAGAAGTTATTTTATTTACTAATTATAAACTATTATTACTAAAGAATATGCAAATTTACCTTATTTTTTACATTTTTTTACTAAAACTAATACTTATTAAAACACTTATTAAAATATAACTAAAAATAAAAACGAATTAAAACATTTATAAAGTTAAAAGTATACTAAATTTCTATTAAAACAACAATAACTTAAAGTATTTTATTAAATAAAAAAAATATTTATATGCTAATAATACTTAAAAACCTAAAAAACACTTAAAAACTACTAAAATAGTTATAAATTAGTTTTACTGCTAACATTTTAATTGCTTAAAACTAAAAAAAAAAAGTTAACCTTAAAAAAAACGCCTAAAAAATCCTAATTAAACTTAAATAAAGCAGCTTGCGTTATTTTAGCTCGCTTTTCTTGTTATTTTTGCTTTTTTGCTAGCGCTTTTTGTTTCTTTTTAATACGCTTTATTTTATCTAGTTTATTTAAGAACTAAAGCTTTTGCTAAACTATTTTAATATTTTTTGCTTTTAAAAAACGTTTTTATATATAAAGCTAAGCTAACTTGCTTAAAATAAAATTAAAGCTATCTTAAGCTTGTTTTAATTCTTCCTAAACTAAAAATAACTATTATTTTGCTTGCTTTTTTTCTTTTTTAAAACAACAGTGTTCAAAAACTATATTATTAATTAAGTTAATTAAAACCTTTAATTTGTTATAAAAGCAGCTAGCACATACACATTTAAAACAACAAAACATATCATTTGTTATTTTGCATATTAATAACTAATTAAAGCAGCAAAAGCAAAGCATAACTTTATAGCTTATAAAGTCAATAAAAAAAGCAAAAACAAGTTTTTGCTTTATTTTAAATAAGCAGTTAGTCTTTTTAATACGCTTTAACATTATAATATATAAAAAAAAAAAAAAAAAAGAATACTTACAAAAAATTATTAAAACAACAATTTTAAAAAAAAAGAAATAATATTACAAAATTAGCACAAAAGTAACTTTTAAAGCAGCTTAATACTTTTATATATACTTTATACCTTTTTTTTGCTAACTAAAGCTAAAATTACATAACAGCTTACTAAGCTTACAGTAATCCAAAGCTTACTAAGCTTACAATAATTTAAAGCTTACTAAGCTTACAGTAATCTAATGCTTACTAAACTTGCAGTAATCCAAAAAAAGTTACTACTTTTTTTACTTTTTCTTTGTTTATATAATTATGCACTTTTTATATTTAGTTACTTACTTAGTTCTAGTTTTTTAGTTATTAATTTCTTTATAACTGCTAAGCACTAATACATTTTTAATCTCTTAAGATCCCTATTAATGCACAGTAGTAAAAATACCCCGAAAACCTTCCTAACGAACTACCGTTAAAGATCCTATTATTACCTGCAAATCAAAACTCCAAAAGCAAACCCGTTATATTAATGTATAACAGGTCCGTTACAAAATAACGCAAAAAATAAGTTTAATTTTAATACAAATGTTAAAGTTTTTACGCTAGCTAAACGTTAGCTTGTTTTTATAGTAACTCCTGTTTATAAACCTTGCAAGCAAACCACTAAAGCTAAAAACAAAAAGTATAAAACTATTAAAAAAGCAATAGTTCTTTAAATATAGTTTGTAAATTCAAAAACCTAGGAGTAATAACTTATATAAGCTATATAAACAGCTATACTTTATGCAAGCTTATAAATTAATTTATATTTATTTTAAATTAGTTTTACTAATAAGTTAGCTATTTACTATATTATATTTTAATGCAATATACATTTAAAAGTTATTAAACTAGTTTGTTTATTTTTTTGTTTTTTAGAAAAATAACTATAAAAAAGTTATTATAAATAAAAATCGTGCTATTATTTAGGAGATTTTAAACAATTATTATGTTAACTTTGCAGCTATGTAGTTTTGCTTTTTAAAGGCATTTTTATGTTTTTTGTTAACTTATAAAGCCTAGTTTTAATTAATTAGCAAAATTAGTAACGTAAAAATAAGTTGTTTTATCTTTATTTTATATAAGGTTTAGCTAATAATTAGCAATGCAAAAACATTGTGCTAAATATAAGCACTTAGTAATAAAGCGCAAATCTTTAGCTTGTTAAGCTATTAAGCCCCTTTGTATAAGCGCTATAAATAGCTTTATTTAAACTAATTTTATAAGATTTTTTAACAGAATTAAAACTATTTTTAACGCTAGCAATATGTTTGTTTAATTATACTTAAAGTACAAGTTATAAACTATAAATATGCAGCTTAAAGAGCTACTTTTATTTTTTTTAAAAAAGATATATATAAAGCTATATTAACTATTACTAATAAGCATAAATAAAAGTATTTAGTTAGCTTTTTTTAATATAAAGATGTTTTAAAGTTTAATAATTAATGTTTTAAGGCCTTTCTGTAAAAATATTATAACTTATTTATAGTATCTTTACGTATAGCTTATTAATAAAGCGCAAATATTTTAAAACTTAAAGCAATAAATGCAATTTTTATTATATAATTAAAAATAAAAAAATAACTAATTAGTATATATAATATATTTAAGCTTTAGTTTATAGCTAAATTAATAATAAATTAGTACTATTTTATTAGCTTAATAGCTTTGCTTTTTTTTTGTAACTTAAACGCTTTTTAAAGTTTTTAATTGCTTTAAAAGCTATAATATTAATAATAAATACCTACTAATTATACTTAGTTAGCTAGCTTTTTTATTTAATAAAATAATATTTTTTTTTATTATAAGTTATTTTATTTACTATATTTTTAACTTTTTATTTTTTTAATTTATTTTCAAAGTTTAACATAAGTAAACTATATTTATGTTTAGCTTTTTAAAGCTTAAGCAGCTAAATTAAAAAAACAGAATAAAAACAGCTATATTGTTCTAAAAAACTAATATAATATGCTTATAAACTAACTATAAAAAGAATTTAAAAAGGTTTAATAAACTTAAGCGCTAACTTTTTATTTTTAAACTTAATATTTTTTGTTAATAGTACTACTAAGTTTTTAGTTTTAAAGGTTATAAATTTATATTTATTGTTATAATGTTTTATATATTTATTAGTTATAATTTATTATTGCTTTATTATTTTGTTTTTAATAGTTTATAACTTATTAAAACGTTTTTATATAACTAAAATCTTTTTTAATATAAAGTTATTTTTAATAAACAAACAAAATTTTAGCATATAACTATATAAAGCTTTAAAAAGTAATCGTTTAATTATAGAATTAATAGCAAAATTTATAGCAAAAAAAGCTTAAAGTAAAAATTAAAGCTAATTAGTTTGTTTATTATTTATAAAGCACTTAAAATAGCTTTTAATTACTTAGTTTATTTATTTTGTTTATTTATTAGTTTTAAAGTAAAATGTTATTAAAAGCCTTTGTTTAACTTTTAAATAATAGCATAAATTAAACTAAAATTAGCTAATAAAAACAAAGCTTTTATTAAAAACAATGCTTTTTAAGCTATTATAAATATATTTAATTTTATAATAAAATAAAACTGCTAGCTTAACTAAAGTTATAGTAATATTAATTAAAAATAAATATATAAGCTTAGTAAATTTATTTATAATAATAAAAATAATATTAATTAGTTTTTTTTTATAAAAGGTTTTTAGCAAACTTATAATAAAGTTTATAAATAGCTTTTATATAAGTTTATTAAATATTAATAAAACATTAAATTTATTATACTTTTAGTAATATTTCGCTTTAATTTTAAAGTAAATTATATAGCTTTATATATATTTTTTAATATTTAGTTTTATGTTGCTTTAATAAAACTTTTGTTGTAATAATTTTAAAGTGCAGCTTTAGCTAAAATGTTTAACTAAAAGATTATTATAATATAGCTTAATAAGTTAAAAATATATAGCTTTTTTAAAAAAAATATAAATTTTGTTTTTATAGCAAACTAAAGATTTTTTTATTAATTATTAAAAATTTATAAGCTTTTTTGCTTTTAATTGCTTTATAATTATATAGCATTTAAGGTTTTTTTTTTAAACTTTTTAAATAAGGTTTTTTAGTTTTTTAAAAGCCTTTAGATTTTTTAATTTTTTTAAGCTTGCAGCTATTTATGCATACAAACGTATAACTGCTTAAATAAAAAAAGCTTTTTTAGTAAATATAGCCTTAAGGTATAAAGCTTTAGCTTAAGCATTAAAATATAAATTAAAAACTTTAATTTGTTATACTACTATAACTTTTTTTTTTAACGTTAAAAAAATGTTAATATTACTAAGTAAAACAGCTATATAATTAAAATAGCATAAAAAGAAATTAGCTTTATTTTTTTTGCTTGCTTAATATTTAATAATAAAGTTAAAAAAAACTAATAATAAATATTAACAAGCTTGCTTTTTATTAAGCTTTAATATTTTTATAAACGCTTAAAAGTTAATATAGTTAATTAATACTTTAATTAATAAATTGCTTTTTTATAAATAATGCTGTTAATACTTAAAGTAATTTATTATTGCAAGTATTTTTTAGTTAAGCATACTATACTGCATTTTTTTTTTAAATAGCTTTTAAAAATAAAACATAACTAGTTTAAAAATGCTTTAATTATTTTGCTAAAATAAATTTCTTGCAAAAGCTACTTTAAAAAAATTAATTTTTAGCAATATTTGTTTTTTAGGGTTAAAATATATAAAAAAAATAGCTTGCTTAAATATATTTTAAAAGTTTTTAAAAGCTTTTTTTTTAAAACTATTTAAAAAGATTTAACTTTTTTTTGTTTTTATTACGTTTTTTTTTAAATACTTAAATAAAAGCGCAGCAATATAAAAATACTTGTTTATAAAACAGCAATAAAAATTACAAAACTTTAAGAATTATTATAACGCTTAATAAATATTTAATATAAATTATTGCTAAATAGTATTTATACGTAAAAAGTTCATTTTAATTTTTTAGCTAAAAATAATATAACTTAAAAATTTGATTTTCTTTTAATAAAATTAGCACTTAAATAGCTTAGCATATAGTTTTGCTTTTTATAGCTTTTTAATAACGTTTTAAATATATTTTGTATAAAAATCTTTATTTAAAAAAAAAATAAGCATATTATTAAAATATGCAATGCAAAATATATTTATTATATTATTAAGTGCTTTTTATATATAACTTTAAAAAGTAGCAAAAATATTTAATAAATTTATAAGCATAACTAGAAATTTATAGTAGTTATAGCATATATAAAACGCTATTTTTTATTTATTTTTTTTTTAAATATATAAGTAATAATAAGCGTTTTTAAAGTTAATTTTACTAAAGATTTTAGCTTTTAAAATTTTATTAAGCAGCTTTAAAATAAGTAATAAAATATATTAATTTTTGCATATAACTTAATTAAGTTTTTTATAATTTATATATAAGCGTAAGCTTTTATTTTTTTTAAATATAAAAAAGATTAAAGCGTTAATAAAGCTAGTAAACTTTTTAATTTTTTTTGCTTTTAGCATTTTATTAAGCTATTTTTGTAGTTTTTTTAGCTTATTTTAAGCTAATAAATATATAAAAAAATAAAATATAACTATGTTTTTTTTTAGCTTAATAATAAAGTTTTCTTGCTTTAATTATAGCAATATATTTGCTTTGCTAGTATTAAAAAACTTAAATAAATTATAAAACTTTTTTAGAATTGCTATAAAATTAAAGTAACTAAAGCTTTTTTTTAATTTTTTAAGCTATATAAATTTAAATAGTTAAATAATAGCATAGCAGCAAGCTTAGTTTTAGCAAGTTTTTATAAACCTAGTTAAGCTAAGTATTTTTATTTAAAAGTAGCATAATTTAAAAAACTATTAATTAGTGCTTAAATTTAGTATAATTTCTTTATTTTTTAAGATAGTTTAAAATAGTAAAAAAAAGCTGCTTTTAAAGCAATAGTTATAATTAATAGCTATATATGCACGCTTAATTTTATAAGTAATACTATAACTATTAGTTAATTTATAAATAACTTAATAAGCTTTATAAATAAAAAATCTACTTTTAATAGTATGTTATAATATAAGTATATAAAAAGATGTTTGCTATAATTTATAATAAAAAGCAAAAGTAAAACTAATATAGTTATATTTAATGCATAAATTAAAATTAATATAAGTTTTAATAAATAGTTTTATAAAGCTAACAAAATAAATAATACAAAAAGTATAAAAATAGCATAAAATAAGTATATAAAATAATAACTTTAGCTTAAAACTTATAGCTAATATAGTTAATGCTAAGCTTATTACTTGTTTTTTAAGTTATAATATTATAGCTTTTATAAAAAAAATATATAAAACTTTAATTGCTGTTTTTAGTTTTTTTTATTTATGTTTTAGTTTTTATTTACTTAAATTTTTTAAATAGTTTGTTTTTAAGTAATATTACTATTATAGCTAATATAGCTATTAGATTTATTGTTTCTATTATTACTATTATTATTATTACCTTTAAACTAAAGGTAATTAAAAGCAATATAGCTAAATTATTTATAGCTATAATAAATAAAGTTTTTATAAAAGTTTAAATTTAAACTATTTTTATTGTTGTTTTAAAGTTAATTTAAAAAGGTTTTAAAAATATAATAATTCTTTAAAGTATAAGTATTATTATTATTACTTTAGTTGTTTATATATCTTTAGTTTTAATACTAGCTATAACTTTTATTATTATTGCTTTTATAGTATTAGTTTTAGCTTTTATAGCTATTATTGCTTTTATAAAATCTTTAGTTATTATTATTACAGCTATTATTATAATTATTGCTTCTGTAAAAATAGTTTTAACTATTAAAACTAATATTGTTATTTTTGCAGCTAATATTAATATATTAATTACTAGTTTAGTTTTGCTTAGTATTTAAGGTTAATTTATTAGTAATTTAAGTAATGTTTAACTCTAGTTTTTTTTTACTACAGTTTAAGCATTATTTTTTAGTTATTAATTTTTAGCGTTATTATATAGCATTAATTATATTAACTTGTATAGTTAATAAAAAGTTATAATAGTTCATTAACTTTTACTAAAGTAGTATGCTTAGTTTTTAGTAATATAACAAGGCTTTTTTGCTTTTATTTTAGTAAATATTTTAAAGTTTAATGCTAGCAAAGTATTAATTAAATAGCTTTAAGTTTTAGTTAGCTTATTAACTTACTTGTTTTAATTATATACTTATGCTAGCTTATAAAAAAGCAAACTACTTAAGCAAAGTCTTAGTTTAATTTAAAAACACTTTTTAATTAATCTTAAATTGTTTTTTTTCTAAGGTTAATAACCTTTATAATACTAATTAATAAGCATTTTTATAGTTTTAGTTTATATTGCTATATATATATAAGATTTTGTTTTTATTACAGCAGAATTTTTAATTAGCTTTTTTAAAAATAGTTTAAAGTTCTTTTATTTACTTTAGCTAGCATTAATAAGTAAATTCCATGCTAAAAAAGTTATAGTTAAACTTTAATAGTTAGCTAAAATTAGCATTTTTAAATAAATAGCGCTAATAGTAATATAAGCAATTTTAATATAATTAATATTTAGATTTTCTTTAATTATGCTTTTTATTAAAGCTAAAAAATAAAAAGTTGTTATTATTATTAAGATCTTTATATCTTTGTTTTTAACTTAAGTTGCAAAATCATTTTTTAAAGTTTAAAAAGTTCCTTTGTTTTTCTAAAAATGTTATTCTTTAGTTCTTTTGTTTACTTAATTATAAAGTAAAAATAATATAAGCTATTTTTAATTTTAAAGCAACTTGTTTGCTTTTATTTTTTTGTTATATAACTTGCTGCTTTAGCTTTTTAATTTTAGCTAAAAGCTATACAATTTATGTTTACAACAGTTAAATATTAGCACTTAAAACACTAAGTAATTATTGTTTGCTTAAGCTTAGTTCTAAAGATAATTTGTGCTAAGTTTGTCCTTAGTTTATTATTAAAGTCTGTTCTAAAGAAAAGCTATTAAAAATAGCACTAGCTTATATAATTAGTTAATGTTTAGCTATTCTATAATATAACAAAATATTATAAATAACCTTATTTTAAAAAGCTTTAAAATTATTACAGAAAGTATAAAGCATTAAAAGTTAAATATAATAGTTAATATATCTTTAGTTTTATAATAAGTATTTAATAAAACTAAAGCTTAAAAAAAGGAGAAAACTCCTATAAAATAGGTATAAAAAAGATATCCTATATATATATATAACCTATAACATATGCTAAAGTACCTAAGTAGCTTAATTATAACAGCTAACTTAATCTTTAAAAATATAAAAATAATAATAACTTTTTTTGTTAACATTATAAAGTAGTTTATCTATAATTACAAAAAAATAGCTTAAGCGCAAAAAATTTGCAGCATTTTTGTTGCTATTTGCACATATTACGTCCAAAGTTCTATAATACTTTAAGTCTTTATTATAATTAGCAATAATCTCTAATTTTACTTTATTACTTATAATAGCTTTTATTAATACTAACTAAATATTATTAAGCATAAAATCTTTATTAGTTCTTTATATATTGCTTTTTGCATTAAATAAGTCCTTAATATTCTTAAAACAACTTAATGCATTTAATATATAGTTAACATAGCTAAACAAATAATATACCTATAAACTATATTAAAAAAAGTAAATTAAAGCATTAATAAAGCACTTATTAACGCAATTTATAAACGTAATGTTTAAATTAGTTTAGTTAATAATGCTTTTAATAGCAAAATAGTTAATAAAAACAACTATAAGATTTTTTAATGCTTTAATTATTATACGTAAACGTTTATATGCTTATATAATATAACTTCTTTTTATTTTAGAAAAACTATACTATAACTTAAAAATTAAAATATATTAGCTTAAATATATAACAAAAAATATTTATACACTAAAAATAAAAATATTTAGTTGTTATACATAATTATTTTTTATATAGTATAGCATAATATTAAAGCTTTGCTTAAAAGATATATTTACTTATATATATAACAATTTGCTAAAGTTATAATAATATAATATAATATACAAACAAATAAAATCTTAAATAGCTTAAAATAATGCTTTTTTAGCTTTTATAAGTTTAAAAAAAATTAAGTAGCAATATGCTTAATGTTTACTAAAGTTATTTATTTTAAACTTTTTAGACTTACGTTCTTTATTAAATAACGTAGTTTTATGTTTTTATAATAGTTTTAAAATCTTTGCGTAAAACAAAATTAATAAACATAAAAAACTCGTAATACTTAAGTATTGTTTAAAAGCTTTAAATTAACAAAAAAACTTAATGTTTTATATTACTTTAACTTTTTGCTTAATAGTTAACATGCTAAAAGCGTTTATTTAAAAGCTTAAAAGCTTAATAAAAAAGTATGCTATAAAAAACTTTTTTAGCAAAAAAGATATTTTTTTGCTTTAAAACAGCTTAAAAATAATACGTAAATAAAAAAAGTATTCTTTTTTAATGTTAAAATAAATTATAATATTATTAATAAAAGCGCAACAAAAATGCTTAAACTTTTTAAGTAAGCAATTTATAAACTGTTATATATACGCAAATATATTGCAAAATTTCATAAGTGCAACTATAAACTGTTTAAAACTTTTTAAGCTAACAATAGTAAATTTATTGCAATAATTAGAATATACTTTAAATTAATAAAAAAAAAAAGTTATGTTTATATAAGTTATGTATTTTTTTCTTTTAATTAACAAAATAACCTTAGATTAAAAAAGCAAAAAATAATTATTTAAAATAGCTACTTTGTTTAAAGTTCGCAAGTTAATTACTAGTTGCAAATATAGTTTTTTTTTTTTTTGCGTTTAAACCACAAAAGTAAAATGCACAAATAAAGTAAGTTTATTAACTTATTTTATTTAACCTTATATATAAAGCCAATTAAAAACAAAATTAACAGCTTTTTTATTATAAATGCTTAAAAAATAAAGTTAATTGTTTAACTTAGTTTTTTGCTAATTGTTTATTAAAGGTATTCTTATAAGTTTATTTTTAAAAATATTAATAATATTTTAGTTTTGCTAAATTTTAAAAATCTTGTTAATTAATTGTAAGATTTTTTTTGCTATTATATTTTTGCTAATATAAATAAAATAGCTAGCTAGCAATATAACTTTATTTTTTTTGTTAGGTTTTTTAATTCCTAAAATAAAAATAATTTTGCAAATTTTAAGTTTTAGCACATTTAAGTTTATTGCATTGTTTATTTTTTTTAATAGCTAGTTAGCTAATCTTTTAATTATGCTATATATTGCATTAATAACTAAGCTAATAATTAAAACACTAGTTTGTTTAAGCATATTTATTACATTAGCAATATTAGTTATATTAGTATAAAAGTTAAAGTTATAGCTAAAAATATATGCATTAATAGCAATTTGTTTAAGCGTAAAAATTAAGTTAATTAACTTGTTTATACAAAACATATTAAAAAACTCAAAGTTATTAAAAATATAAATACTTTTATTAATAATATTTAAGCTAATATTAGTAGCATTAATAGTTCTAGCGTTAGTATTTCTAAATATTATGCTAAATAAAGCACTTATAGCTATAATGCTTATAGTTAGCATAACTATTTTTAAATATGCTTTTTAGGATTTCTTTTTAGCTTTACTACTAAAAAACTGCTTTTAAATAATGCTAATATAAGTACTTTTAGGTATAATTTTAATTTAAAGCAAAAAATTAGCTAAAACTACACTTTTAAAAGTAATAAACTTAATAAGTATAGCTATACTATTTTTATAAAATAGCTTAAACATAAAGTTATAATTAGCAAGCAAAAGTTTATATGTAGCTAAAGCTTATATTATAACATTAAGCCTAAAAAATACCTCGCGAGCTAAAATAACTCTTTATATATATAAGTGCGCATATAAATATACTTAAAATAAAATTTTAAAGTTGTTTATGTTAGCTATAGTTATTTTTGCCTTTTTATAATTAATAATTATACTTTATAAATTTAAACACTTAATGCTTAGCAGAAAATAAAATGTTATGTTTTTTTTAATTACTTAAGCTTTTTTTTTAATTTGCAAAAGCTTAAAAAATCTGTAATTATTATGTTTTAACAAGTAAAGTTTAAACTTAGCTTTTAATATATAATAAAAGCAGCTTTTATTAATACTTTTAATTTTTTTTGCTTATTAACTTTTTTAATATTTAATTATATATTTATAAGTATTAAAAAGCTTGCACGTAATAATGCTTTATAATGCATTTATATTTAAGCATATTTAAACTTTTTTATTATTAGGTTTAACATATATATTTACTTTAAAATACAAGTATTTAATGCTAAAACATTTTAATAAGTTATTTAAAGTATTAACAACTAAAAATGCTTAGTATATATAAAGTATAATTAGCTTAGCTTTAAATTTAGCGCTTTTAATTTTTGCAGAAACGCTTATTTTTAGCTAACATAAAGCTAAGTTTACTTATGATTTGTTTGCACTACAAGTCTTTAAATAATAAAACAGCTAATTATAAAAATTAAACAAAGTATAATAACGCCTATATATACACATTATTAAATTAGCAAGCAACTAAAATATAATTTGTTTATATAAGCAATTAATACATTTATAAACATATTAATCCTTATTATGTAACAAGTTAAAAGTCTTTTTATAGTATTTGCATATATTACTATAGTTTATTACTACAAAAGCTGCACTATTTAAGCTCTTTAAAAAAAAGAAAGTTAAATTCTTAAACTTAAAAAAAGTAAACTTAAAATTAAAGTTTATAAAATAAGCTTAGTTATAATTCTTTTTATGCTTATTATATTTATTTTAATAATGCTTATAACTATATTTACATTTACGTTTTTTTTTTTTATAAAAGCTTATTATTATTATTTTTACTATTTTTGCTAAACTTATCTTTATTTTTTAACTTATACTTATACTTATCTTTACAAAACTTATAATTATAACCTTTAAGCAAAAGCAATTAATATTATATATATTGCTTTTTTCCTTTGCGTGCATAAAAAAACATCTTTTTTACTACTATAATAAAAATTAGCTTTGCTTTAATAACCTTAATTATATATTTAGCTAAAGATTTCTCCTTTTTAAAAACGTAAAAATATTGCTTAATGTTTATATTTATATAAGTTTAAATAGAAACTATTATGCTTTACTAATTACTATTATTTTTAGTTAAAACTTTTATTGCTTTAATATATTGCAGCTTTTTTTAAATAAAAGTTATTATTATTATATTCTTTTAAGCTATATTTTTTAAAGTAAGCTTAATACTATTAAATTGTTAAGTTGCTTTAAAAGCAAGCATTACAAATTAAATTATAAGTTCGTTAAGTATTTTATTTAATCTTTTAGCATAATAGCTTATATATATAGCTAATATTAACTTATTATTTTATTATATTACTGCAGTTTTTCTTAATAAAGTTTAAAACATTCTTAATATTTGCTTTTTATTAAAGTTATAAATGCTTAAGTTTTTAAAAAACAAAAAAATATAATTTATAAAGCAATAAATGTTAGTAAAAATCAGTTTATTATTATTTATAACTATGCTAATATTTTTAAAATCATTTTAATTAAGATTAAAATAGCTAATATTAAAATGTTTTAGCTTATTTAATCTGCTAATAGTAAATCTATTTAATTTTTTTTTAAAAGTAGCACTTTAGTTAGTATAATTGCTTTAACTAAGCAAGTTAACTTTATTTTTATAAAAAAGTTATTTATTGCCCTTATTATTACTATTATTATTATTTAAGGAATTATTTAGATTTAAATTAATGTTTATATTTATACGTTTTTTAGTTTTCTTTTTATAACTATTAAAAGTATAACTTTTTGCTTTTTTAAACTACTAATATATAATAAAAAACTTAAACAGTTTATTTTAGTTAAAACTATTGCTTTTAAGTGCTGCTTTATGTACAGTTAGTTATATAAGTATAAAAGTAGTAATTTTTATATTAAAAACAAAAGTAAAGTTAATTATTATAAATAGCACAATTATTATTGTTGCATTAGCTGTAATGCTTGCAATAAATAGTATAAAAAGCATAAAAGCTACTATTTAAGCAAAAAGTGCTACTAAAAAAGCCACTAATTAAGTAGTTTTAATTAATAAGCGTAGTACTATATTAATATTAAAATTAAACTAAAAAGCAAAAAAACAATTAATGTTTATTAAATTAAAAGTTACTAAATATAATAACTTTTATAGTAATTTTTAATAAAAGTTGCTTGCTAATTTAACAAGCATAGCTATTATAAGCATTAAAAATAAAGCTACTTTATTTCTTTAAAGCAATTATAATTTAAAACTAAGTATATTTATATAAAGTAATAATAAAAATAGCTAAAGTAAAACTAGTTGTTTTAGCACTAGCTAATATAGTACTAGTGTCCTTAATAAAAACAATGCTAAACTATTGCAAATATAAAATATGCAGTTTAAAAGTTCTTTTAGCATATTTTCTGTTTAATTATTACTTTTAATAACTTAGTTCATTATTTCTTAAAAATAATTAACTTGCTTACTTAAAGTATTTAAATCTTTAATAAATATTTTATTAGTTTTTAAAAAATTTAACTTATAACAAACATTTTTATTTAGCTTCTTTTAGTTTTAAACAATTTAAGCTATTCTTTAATTTTAATTAGCTAATTTATTTATTAAGTATTACTATGTTTTTTTATTGTTGCTTATTTGCTTTAAAGTTAACAATGAACTTTTTTTTTAATTAGAAAGGAAAGCATTAGCATTAATATTAGCTATAGCTATTTCTTTTAGCAAAAAAGCACTTATAGTTTATAAGTCTTAAGTTCTTTTTTTAAAACAAACTAGTTTAAAAGTAAGCATAAAACGCAATAGTTGCAAACTATAAAGTATATATAACATTAGCAGTTAATTTAGTAAGTTAGCTAGTTTTTTGTTTATTTTAAAAAGTTTAAGCGGCTAATTTAGTAAGTTAACCGGTTTTTTGCTTATTTTAATAAGTTTTAGTGTTAAATTTTTAACAATAAACTTAGTTTTAAAACCTTTGTAATTTAACAAAGTACTTATTTGCAAATCTAAAAGTAAGTTATTAAAATATTTGCTTAATAAATTGTTTTGTTTATTGTTTTAGCTTGCTATTAAAGCTAATAGCAATAAGTAACGCAAGCTAAAAAATAACATAAAGTATAAAATATAAGTATATAAAGTAATACTAAGATTTAATGCGTTAAAATGTATAAATGTATAAATAAGTATAAATTAGCATATTTATAAAACTTGGAAAATTTCTTTAAGTTTAACTAAGTTTATACTTAATTAAGTTAATGCTACTTGCTTATTAGTTGCTTTATTAAATTATTGCATAACTTCATAAAGCAAATAATTTAAAATTAAAAATATAATTAAATATAACGCAAATATAATAAAATTAAGTAAAATATATTAAGTGTTACACGTATTAAAAAACCTAATGCAAGCAAAAAATAGCTAAATATAATATAAACTAATGTTTTAAGAACTAGAAGTTATATAACTATAAACATTAACATAAGGTTAAATATAATAATATTTAAGCAGTATAGCTATTTAGCAAGTATAAGGTATATAAAATACTTAGCTAATAAATAATTAATAATTAACGCTTGTAAGCAGCATAAATCCTTGCAAATTAACTGCAAGTAGCATAAATCTTAGTAAATTAACTTTAATAAAAATCAAAATAAGTACTAAAAGCGCTTTAAATGTTATAAAAACTAATCTAAAAAAAATAAATAACAGGGTTTATGTAATCTAAAAGCTAAACTTTATTTGTTTTGCGTAGTTTTGCTAAAAAAGGTTTAAATGTTATAAAAATTAATTTAAACAAAATAACAGTAAATTATATAAGTAAAAGGGCTATACTATATTCTACGCACATAACTTACTAGCAAAAAAAAAAAACTAAAGTATAAAGTATTAATCATAAAGCTTATCTCACCATTTAGTAAGGTTTACTATAAGTAATAAAGCAATTAAGCATAAAAAGTATAATATAAATTAAAAAAAAAGAGGCCCTACAAGCAATTGCTATATAATTGCTTTAAGCATAAGCTTTACATAGTTATTTAGCTAAGCTATTATAGCCACAAATAAAGATATTACTATAGCTAAACTTTATAAATATAAAGTCCCCTTTTTAGTTTATATTATTTATTTAAGTAGTTTGTTTTTTTATAAGCTAGCATAAGCATATAATTAAAACAAGCAAGTTAATAAGTTAACTAAAACTTAAAACTATTTAATTAATACTTTGCTAGCATTAAACTTTAAAATGTTTATTAAAACAAAAGCAAAAAAGCTTTATTATATTACTAAAAACTAAGTGTACTACTTTAATAAAAGCTAATAAACTATTATAACTTATTGCTAACTATATAAGTTAATATAATTAATGCTATATAATAACGCTAAAAATTAATAATTAAAAAGCAATGCTTAAACTGCAATAAAAAAAAACTAAAGTTAAACGTTACTTAAATTACTAGTAAATTAACTTTAAATATTAAGCAAAATTAAACTAGTAATTAATATATTAATACTAGCTATAAAAACAATAATACTAGTTTTAATAGTTAAAACTATTTTTGCAAAAGCAATAATTATAATAATAGCTATAATAATAATAACTAAAAATTTTATAAAAGCAATAATAGCTATAAAAGCTAAAACTAATACTATAAAAGCAATAATAATAAAAGTTATAGCTAGTACTAGAACTAAAAATATATAGATAACTAAAGTAATAATAATAATACTTATATTTTAAAAAATTATTATATTTTTAAAACCTCTTTAAATTAACTTTAAAACAACAATAAAAGTAGTTTAAATTTAAACTTTTATAAAAATTTTATTTGCTATAGCTATAAATAACTTAGCTATATTACTTTTAATTGCTTTTAGCTTAAAGATAATAATAATAATAATAAAAATAAAAATAATAAATTTAATAGTTATACTAGCTATAATAATAATACTACTTAAAAACAAACTATTTAAAAAATTTAAATAAATAAAAACTAAAATATAAATAAAAAAAACTAAAAATAGTAATTAAAGTTTTATATATTTTTTTTATAAAAACTATAATATTATAACTTAAAAAACAAGTAGTAAGCTTAGCATTAATTATATTAGCTATAAGTTTTAAGCTAAAGTTATTACTTTATATATTTATTTTATGCTGTTTTTATATTTTTTGTACTATTTATTTTATTAGCTTTATAAAACTATTTATTAAAACTTATGTTAATTTTAATTTATGTATTAAATATAACTATATTAGTTTTATTTTTGCTTTTTATTATAAATTGCAGCAAGCACTTTTTTATATACTTGCATTATAGCATGCTACTAAAAATAGATTTTTTATTTATAAAGCTTATTAAGTTATTTATAAATTAACTAATAGTTATAGTATTACTTGCAGAATTAAGCGTGCATATATAATTATTAATTATAACTATTGCTTTAAAAGCAGCTTTTTTTTACTATTTTAAATTACTTTAAAAAATAAAAAAATTATACTAAATTTAAGCACTAATTAATAGTTTTTTAAATTATATTGCTTTTAAGTAAAAATATTTAGCTTAACTAAGTTTATAAAAGCTTACTAAAACTAAGCTTGCTGCTATACTATTATTTAATTATTTAAACTTATATAGCTTAAAAAATTAAAAAAAAGCTTTAGTTATTTTAATTTTATAGCAATTTTAAAAAAGTTTTATAATTTATTTAAATTTTTTAATACTAATAAAGCAAACATATTATTATAATTAAAGCAAAAAAACTTTGCTATTAAACTAAAAAAAAACATAGTTATACTTTATTTTTTTATATATTTATTAGCTTAAAATAAGCTAAAAAAACTACAAAAATAGCTTAATAAAATATTAAAAGCAAAAAAAATTAAAAAGTTTATTAGTTTTATTAGCGCTTTAATTCTTTTTATACTTAAAAAAAATAAAAGCTTATATTTATATATAAACTATAAAAAACTTAATTAAGTTATACGCAAAAATTAATATATTTTATTACTTATTTTAAAGCTGCTTAATAAAATTTTAAAAGCTAAAATCTTTAGTAAAATTAACTTTAAAAATGCTTATTATTGCTTATATATTTAAAAAAAAATAAGTAAAAAATAGTGTTTTATATATATTATAGCTACTATAAATTTCTAGTTATATTTATAAGTTTATTAAATGTTTTTGCTACTTTTTAAAGTTATATATAAAAAATATTTAATAATATAATAAATATATTTTGTATTGCATATTTTAATAATATGCTTATTTTTTTTTTAAATAAAGATTTTTATATAAAACATATTTAAAACATTATTAAAAAGCTACAAAAAGCAAAACTATATGCTAAGCTATTTAAATGCTAATTTTATTAAAAAAAAATTAAATTTTTAAGTTATATTATTTTTAGCTAAAAAATTAAAATAAACTTTTTATGTATAAATACTATTTAATAATAGCTTATATTAAATATTTATTAAGTGCTATAATAATTTTTAAAGTTTTATAATTTTTATTGCTATTTTATAAACAAGTATTTTTATATTGCTACGCTTTTGTTTAAGTATTTAAAAAAAAATATAATAAAAACAAAAAAAAGTCGAATTTTTTTAAATAGTTTTAAAAAAAAAGCTTTTAAAAACTTTTAAAATATATTTAAGCAAGCTATTTTTTTTATATATTTTAACCCTAAAAAACAAATATTGCTAAAAACCAATTTTTTTAAAGTAGCTTTTGTAAAAAATCTATTTTAATAAAATAATTAAAGCATTTTTAAACTAGTTATGTTTTATTTTTAAAAGCTATTTAAAAAAAAAATGCAATATAATATGTTTAACTAAAAAATGCTTATAATAATAAATTACTTTAAGCATTAGCAGCATTATTTATAAAAAAGCAATTTATTAGTTAAAATATTAATTAATTATATTAACTTTTAAGCGTTTATAAAAATACTAAAGCTTAATAAAAAGTAAGCTTATTAATATTTATTATTAGCTTTTTTTAACTTTATTATTAAATATTAAGCAAGTAAAAAAAACAAAGCTAATTTTTTTTTGCGCTGTTTTAATTATATAGCTATTTTGCTTAGTAATATTACTATTTTTTTAACGTTAAAAAAAAAAGTTATAATAATATAACAAGTTAAAATTTTTGATTTATATTTTAATGCTTAAGCTAAAGCTTTATATTTTAAAGCTATATTTGCTAAAAAAGCTTTTTTTATTTAAGCAGTTATATGTTTATATATATAAATAGCTATAAGCTTAAAAAAATTAAAAGATTTAAAAGCTTTTAAAAAGCTAAAAAACCTTATTTAAAAAGTTTAAAAAAAAAACTTTAAATATTATGCAATTATAAAGCAATTAAAAGCAAAAAAACTTATAAATTTTTAATAATTAATAAAAAAATCTTTAGTTTACTATAAAAACAAAATTTATATTTTTTTTAAAAAAGCTATATATTTTTAACTTATTAAGCTATATTATAATAATTCTTTAGCTAAATATTTTAGCTAAAGCTACACTTTAAAACTATTATAACAAAAGTTTTACTAAAGCAATATAAAACTAAATATTAAAAAATATATATAAAGCTATATAATTTGCTTTAAAACTAAAACAAAATATTATTAAAAATATAATAAACTTAACGCTTTATTAATACTTAATAAACTTATATAAAAGCTATTTATAAACTTTATTATAAGTTTACTAAAAACTTTTTATAAAAAAAAACTAATTAATGCTATTTTTATTATTATAAACAAATTTATTAAGCTTATATATTTATTTTTAATTAATACTACTATAACTTTAATTAAACTAGCAGTTTTATTTTATTATAAAATTAAATGTATTTATAATAGCTTAAAAAACATTATTTTTAATAAAAGCTTTATTTTTATTAGCTAATTTTA